>VDFB02335776.1:0-13422 GCA_007258455.2 Sequoia sempervirens | reverse complement strand
GATAGATTATCAGCAGAATCAAGCAGGTTATTTAATTCTTTAACATTTCCTATTAAGTTCAAATGCCGCAGTTGGAACAGGATGATATTGAAGTCAGAGAGATTATTTAAACCCTGAACCTCCTATTATGTTCAAGCAATTCCTATATACTTATTCAGGTCGCTTAAGTAAGACAGTGAACTGTTTGTCAGAATGCCAGAGAGGAATGTGGTCTATTGAATGTTATGATTGCCTGGGATATGCACAAATGGTATATCTTGGACAAAATTTAGAAACTTTCAATAAAATGTGATTGGAAGGTGTGAAGCAGATCATATTCATAGCCACAGGAGACCTATTCAAAGTTTAGGAGAGATTGGATTGGCTGAAGAAGACGACAGGGAATATTCCAGTTTTCAAAACATTTACTAACGATGTGGAAGGGCAGAAAATAAAACCCTTACCTACCGCCAAAGAGGAAGGTTAGCGACAGCATTTGGTTTGTTAAACATGGCCTCTGGTACAACTATTAGAGCTGAGAAGAATTTCCAAGTATGTCCTGATTGCCGACTACATCTAAATTCATCTCCAAGATTTTACTGTTGTCAAGCACCAATTCTTGTTCTCCGTCATTCTACTACGACATAAAAGAAAAGGGTGCGGAATGTTTTTGAACCGACAGATAACAATGTCATGTCTCAGAGGATCATATAACACATCATCAGCGATGTGATTACATAATACAATTAGGTTGGGTCCTCACACTAGAGAAAGAGACGATAACCTCATGCAACGTTCGAATCTTAATACCACGAACAATGCTAAACACAGGGAATTCGGGTTTGTATTACCAGAAAAGTAAAACATTAAGAACTTGGGTCCCCATTATTGGTGGAACGATGCTCAACGGTAGATAGAGGAGTCTCCCGTCGACAATGATCAAAAGTAAGATTCGCGAAAGAGAATGAACCAAATAAAAAAAATATGAGAGAGAATCGACAATCATGGACATTTTATAGAGCCTATAACCCTATTCTATTGATAAGAAAAACCTCTTAAGTTGCAGAATTTACTTTTGGCATTTAAAGACAAAAAACTTACATGCAGTGCATAGATTGTGTAAGCCATACTTCTGCATCCCTTGCCCGTGCCAAGTCGAGATCTTGGGATTGGTTACCAGCTTTCTTGATGCAGCTTGAATCATAATAGGCACTCCCAGTAACTAACGAATCTTAGACATCCTAAGGGTGACCATTCAGTGGTGCCAAAATTATCTTCCCCTAGATGAACGGTCTTCTGGTGGTTATCCATCCCCTGGCAAGCCGCCCGAGAACCCCTGTTCCTTGTATCTTTTCAATCCCCCCTATTAACCCAAAATTGATTCTACTTAAAGCCAATATCAAACGAGATTTTGATTTTGAATTTTGAATTTTGTTTTATTTTTACTTTATTTATTGATTTTTTTATTTTTTTGCTTTAAAAACTCAATTTGAAAATATTATTTCTTTTACCTGATTAAAAATCATCTTTCTTTCCATATTTATCCAATTGATAAGATCACTTATCTTTATTTGATTTCTTTATCATATTTAAATTGTTATCTTTTCTTAGCAATAAATTATCAACTATAATTAAATATGATACATTTACAATAAAAAAAATTGATTAATTTAATAATAACTATTTACGTTATGTTTCATAGATTTAGTTTATTTAATCATTTTAATTTAATTTACTAAATAAAGGAGGACACTATGTTTACTAAATAATTCAATACCACAATACACAATGATTTCACACTTACACTCGCATCCAAAGAGGGCCACTACATATCCAAGATCTAAAAGAATCAATATGAAACTAATCATAATAGTAAGTTAAGTGGTAATCACAAAGGATATCGCCTTCAGATACTTTCGAGATGTCATGCCTTGGGCTATAAGTAGTACCTGCACAAAATCTTTTTTCTCATAGAATATATTGTGTTTGGATATGTGTTATTGACAACATGGTGAAGGGCGTGTATGTGTGTATGGCATTTTTGTTGGTCATGGCATCTATTACTTCTGCTTCTGCTTCTAGTAATGAGTACAAATTTATTATCTGTCGTTGATTTATTTATTTTAAATTTCTGAAATAGTTATTGGTGTGTAATGTGTTGATGATTACAGAGTCTATTGAGCATGACTACCCAGGTTACTGTGAAATCTGGAGAGGTACTTTGAAGGAGCCATCATGCTTCAATGATGATGACTGCAATGATACGTGTGTACGTGAGGATCATGCCCGGTTTGGAGTTTGCAATTGGACTCCAACAGGATTGTCTTGTTTCTGTTATAATCCCTATTAGAATAGGGATGCTATGAGATTATGAGTTTCTTCTGTGATGGGATAATACAATCCAATCAAACCACTACTCTTCTAAGGGTCATAAATAAATTTGAAGGATTATATATTTCTAATTAGTTTATATGTTTAGCTAAATAATCATTAATTTAATCTTATTAGATAAAGATCCAACCTACTTGTTTGATGAAAGTCATGTCCACAATTGCAAGTTAAGCCTTACAACTACAATCATGATTCTTTACAATACAAAATTAAAATAAAAATCAAGTAATTGGCATCATCTTATAGTTTGGTCCCAAGTTGAGTTTTCACAAATAATTGTAATTTGTTATTATATCCATGTATAACAATATATCAAAATGAACTTATTTACACATGGAGAATAATTGATTATCACAAGAACTATCATCATGGAAGCTATCATATCTAATCACACTCTTTCTAGTATAAATGAATCACCTAAGAATCAAACTAGAATTCATGTGCATGTTTGAAGCTTTTTTACTATCAAATTATTTTTAAATAATTCTCTTGATAGAATAATCTTAAGAGTACAATAGAGAATATCAATACTAATAATTTTGTTTATCTCATCGTTTATAAGATAGAAGCCAAAAATAAATATAGGCTAATTTTTTGGGTTAGAGTGAATTTGCAACTATGAACTAGATCCATAAACCTTATTTGACATAGATTAATAAGAGTTGTTACACTTCGCATCCACATACAAGACAATCTATGGAATCTATATAATTTGTGGAAGATAAGTTTCACTATCCTTAGGAAATATTAACCATTCTTTAGTTACAAAGACAAAAAATCTATTCCTTTATTTATTACTACTTATATCATAATTATATCTTTTTTTTGATATTGCTTGATCCACTCTATTTTCTCTATCAAAAATCCATACATCTATATTTTTAGGATTAGTTGTACTTGGGGTTTATCTACCTAATTATCCTAATGAGATATATTTTTCCTTATCATTTTGATGAAGACAACAAAGTTACACAACCTTGCAACCTAATTAATTATTTGGATATTTAACTTAATATATATTTTTTATTTTAGATTTTTTTTTTTGTCATAATTCTTTATATATTCACCGATTTATCTTTCTCTAGGGTTTGGGGATTGAATTCATTTCCTATATGTAAAGCCTCTCCCTTCATACAACAGTTATAACTCTTTGTGTTATAGTTTGGATAGTTATGATATAATTTTATTATATAAAATAGTGCCAATAGTTGAGGTATCATTTTAGTTATAAATAATAATTAGAATGTTATTCAGATTCATCTATGTTTCTATAATGAGGTTATGTTACCAATCCTCAAGGACTTCGAGGAGGAAGTCAATATTAGAGGGGATAATGGAAGGCCACCTAGGCCACTCCCTTTAGTAAATCTAAGTGTTTTCTAGTATCTTGTAACAAATTATCTTGTGAATAAAGTTCACTAATTTTTTGATACATTTATTTGTCAATTATAGATTTAAACCTCAATCAATGTTGTCATTCAACAGATAACAATAGAATTATTTTAGAACTCTAACCATTGTCATGAGACAACTTTCCCTTAGAAAATCTTACACAACTCATAACACTACTATAATCAAAGAGTGTTCAGTTTCAAAAATATTAATAAGTGAAGTAATATACTTATAGAAAAGTTGTTTAATATGTGTAATTATTCTACCACATGAACTCAAATTTTTCTTGAAGATTGTAATGATATCAAAGTTTCTATTTTAGAAGAAATTCTTATGAAAACTTATAAACAATAAATGAAGATTGGAAAGACAATATTTTTATAGTATAATAGACAATATATAAATTTAAAACTAGGTTTTGATAAGAAATTAATAAAAAATAATAAAATAATAGATTAAAATTATTTGTATCATTCAATGAAATTAAGAAAATAATAATAATAATAATAATAGTAATTGAGAAATCCCAATCATACAAAGGGTGTTGTATTTATCAGTAAATTTGACATGCAAACAAAATATTAGTAAAAGGAAATGTCTATGTACAGTCACCCCATGCAAATCATTGGACTCTAAGTCATGGCATGGAGATTCAAGGGATATAACAAACCATAAGTTTCATGCATTCAGTGAGAGGTGATAACGAAGATAGGAGGATTCTATGTCAACGAGTTCAACTAAATTATCTCCTATGACATCACTTCACACACTAATCTAGGCATTGTTGTTGGGAAGTTTAGGAGGGGAGTGAAGTTGATAAAGTGGGTTTACAGATTTTGGTAGGGAGGAAGCATAGTGATCAAGCTGAATGGATGTCTTAGTTTCCTTCAAAGGATTAATATAGAGCAAGAATGGAATGTCAACCACAACCGTCAAAACCGGAGAAACACAACCCGTAAAAGGAGAAAGCCCATGAGCAGTCCAAAGTGATTCACCAGGTCAGCCAAACACACTAAGCAGTCAATGCTTAGGTGACTGTTTAATGTGGGTCCCACTTTAACTCAGCTCTGATCAATAAACCTGTCGGTACCATTAACTTTGAAGTTGGCGTTTGCCTCTTTGCTGTTATTGTTTCCACCGTTTACAGAAAAGCAAAATGTGGAAGCACAGACAAGGCACGTGAACTTGGGTGCTGGACAACTTCTCAATACTCTGCCGTAATAATTAAAATACTTTACGTTTAGGATTATTTATTTTTAAAAAACAGTCCAATATTTTAAGAATAATATATACAAATTTAATATAATATTAAATTGGAGAGTAATATGATAATAGTTAATTTAAGAATCAATAAAAGTCTTAAGTTTAAATGTTAATTATTTTTAAAATTTATAATTAATTAAAAATATATTGATTGATTTGACAATTTGAAATAAACAAAATAATTATATTTAAAAAATGATTAAGGATTTTAAGTGAAGGGAAATAATATCAATAATTCATATATATATATATATAATAACTTTTAAATAAAATAAAAAAAATTATATGGATTAAAATAACTATTAAATAGCTAAATCTTCCTATGCAAGAGGTTGGTCACAAGGTTCAGTCTCCCCCAATCGTGGAAAATCGGCATGTCGCCCAGCCCACACTCAATGCTAAAAGTTTACTTTAGGCGCATCAAGTATTATATGGGTCATGCTACCAATTCTTGCACCAAAAAAAAATAATAACTATTAAATAAATAAAAAAAAATTTAGGATAAAAATAAAGTCAAGAATACATATAAAATAAAATAAAATAAAATAACTCTTAATAAATAAATAAATAAAGATTATATTTTTGAAAATCTTTTAGATAATGTATTTAAATATCTATATTGGTTATTTTTCACCTGTTGTGAATTTAGTTTAATTATTTTTTATTTTTACTTTAGAATTGACTATTTCCTTATATGATTGTAAAGATATTTAATCAAGTTAAAAATAAAGAAGAGTAAGTAGATATCAAATTTAAAAGATAGTCTATAATTCTTCAAATGTCAATTTTAAAATTAAATATGATTATATTTTTTTTATTTTTTTTTTAAAAACTCTATAAAGAGATATAAATGTTGCTTATTATTTAGCAATCAAATAATTAACAAAAAAAAAAAAAAAAGATATGTAACACCCCTCCATTGTGGATCTTTTGATCGACAGTGTTCTTCTTTGCCATGTTGTTTCTATTTATGCTTTGACTATGGTACTTGGTTGCTATTTGATCGCAAACTATAAAGCGATGCGAATGTTATTTTTTTAATGTTAATGTATTTTATTCTAATGTTATCTTTATGGCATGTTTTGAGATTAAATTAGCAAATATGTAATTAATGATGATTTAAGCTTTTGATCATATCATTGAGGTTAGGATCGTCAATTAGTAATTTTGTATTGGTGAAGGGGATGGGATTGTACCACTCGCTTATGACCGCCCTACGATTCTAAGATTTCCATTTCACTATGTGCTTGAACATATTATGTATATATGCGTGTTCGATATACTCTTTGTTCGCAGGTTGACAGGTACATGACATCAACTCCACCTAGTTCACAGGTTTGAGTGTGTCCATTGGCCAACGATATTCAATTGGAAGATAGTAGCTAGGTTTTTCGTGACAAGTCATCACCCTAGTCATAGTGTGTCGGGTTTTAGTCGGGTTAAGTTGCTTCTTGTTGTGCATCTCTTCTTGTTTTTTATTTAAATTGCAAGTGAAAAAGGTTGATAAATGACTTTATGTATTTAAGTTGTTTATTAAATTTATTTGGTTACAAGGTTATAAATGTTATTTAATTTATTCATTAATTTAATTTAATTAATAAAATGATCTAATATTGGATTAGATTTATTTTATTGATTAATTAAATTAATTATGTTGAAATAAATCAAGTTAGTCTTTTGGAAATTATAAAGTTAAAGTCTTTTGGAAATGAAAATTGATAAAAGCATTCAAAAGCATATGAAATAGAAATTTCAAAATAAATAATAAAGACTTGTTGAAAACAATTTTGGTTTTAAATTTAAAAATTCAAAATATCTCCAAAATTGCAATAAATTTAGTGGGTGGGATATTTTAGGGGTTTGACCAAATTTGGGGAAATCCTATGTGAACAAATTGAATTTCATTTTTATTTTGAAAAAAAATAAAATTGGAAATTGTGGAGAAAAAGAAAAAAGGGGAAGAGAAAGGATTTGGCTATTGTTCTTGGATTTTTGGAAGAGGCGAAGTGAATTTCTTGGTTGAGCTGGAAACTAAACAGGAATTGGAAACTCCATTGGCAATCTTCTGGCTTTGGGACAAAAAAACTAGGTTCTTTGCTTGATTTTTGTTTCTTTTAAAAAAAAAGTTACAAATATTTACATGCTATTGGAAAAGCTTCAAATTCTTTGTGAGTTGCAATGAAAACTCATGTCAAAATCTTGTTTTAAATTTGAAAAAGAAAAAAAAAATCATTGTTAAAATCTTGAGAAAGATTTGGAATTTTTGTAGAAAACTCAATCTCTTCAAACAGAAATTTTTGGAAAATTGTTTGATTTTTGAAATTAAGAATTTATATTTGCTGGGTATTTTGTTTATATGAAAAAAATTTCTTCAATTTGACTGTGAGCTGAGAAATATATATATATATATATATATATATATATATATATATATATATATATATATATACACATACATATATATATACATACATATACATATACATATTTTATATATATATATATATATATACTTAAACTTAATTGTCTAGTAAAAAAAAAAAAACCCTTGTGTCTTTCTGGGAAATCTGCCAGAACAGGGGAGGCATTTTTTTATTTATTTTATTTTTTATATATAAAAAAATTATTATGGAAGGCTGGGGGCGCAGCAACCTTAGCTGCCACAGCCAACCCCATGGTGGACGCTGTTGTGGCAACGCCCCCCACAATCTATGGGAAGCGCTGCCACAAGCAGCATCCCCCATAAGGAGGCTGGGCGCAACCCTGGGCTGCATCCCCTCCTCTTGGGGTTGGATCTATGAATTTAAGTTTTTTGTTTATTTTATATATTTTATATTATATATATATATATATTATATATGTTTTTTTATTTATTTATTTATTTATTATTTAAATATATATAATACATATATTATATATAATATTTTAATATTATATATATTATATATTTTAAATAATGGGAATAATTTGTGAATGGAAGTTAAATAGTTGTTTTTTCAAAAAAAAAAATTATAATAAATATAAATTTATATATATAGTTATATATTCATTAAAATATATAGTTCTATATATATAAGTTTAATTTATATTTAAATTCAATGTTTCTATAATGATTTTTATACTTGATGTAAAGATTAATTTCATAAGTGAATGATGTTATAATTTTTATGATCAAATGTTTTATTTAAAAAGTTGATTTTTTTTTTAAATAATCAAATGATTTATTTAAAAGTAGATTTTAGATAATCAAATGTTTTATTTAAAAAGTTGATTTTTCATAATCAAATGATTTATTTAAAAAGTTGATTTTTAATAATCAAATGATTTATTTAAAAGTGGATGTTATAAGCAAATGGCTTTATTTATAAAGATTATTTTAATCCTCATCTATGATTGAGCAAATAGAATTAAATTATTAATTTAAAATTCCTTAATGTTGCCAAGTGATTTGATTTACTTTTGAGTGTGCAAATATTGTTAATTATTTAATTGATTGCATGCACAATCTCATTTCTTGGCTTGGGTTTAGGAAACCCTAACATTAGTTTATTGAGTTGTCAGAAATGCTTTCTAAATGATGTTTCATTCATTCTTGATGTTGGGAAAAAGGGGTTATTTGTCTAAGTCTTCCAGAGGAGTTATTCTAAGTTGAGATGTTTTATGTGGTGGTTCGATTTGTGAATTGCCTTGGGAAATGTGTATAGTTGCATCATGTTGTTTCACCCGGTTTTCACGAACGAGGATGGTTTGTGCCTCCTTGGCATTAGGAGAGGGTTATGTGGTTTGTGCCTCCTTTGGAAGGAGTGGGTTTTGTATTTTGTTTTCCTCCAGTGTTTGGAGTGAGTTTCTTTTGTTCATTGCCTCCTTGAGTTGGAGAGGTCATCTTATCTAGTTTACCCATTGGATTGTGGTTTTTGTACCGTGTGTGTTTTTGATAGGAAAGTGGCTCTTTATGGGGGTCCAGCACACAAAGGGGTGCCAGGGTAACACACCTAGGGTTTAATCAAGTGATAATTTAAAAGAATTAATGGGAATCTTTCACACTAATAAAGATAATGAATGCCTCTCTCATGAAGCATGCGTTTGTTAAGGCTCGAGATAAGACGAGACACATAGTTTTGCATGAGGGTCCAGCGGCCGGTAGAGGCAAGCCAAGGTAACCCAAAATTGGGGTCTGGTAGCCTAGGAAGGTTGAGCTAGCGTAACTCATAGCATTTTATGTATGACACTCTTCCTACGTCAGCAGTCAATCAGTTATTGTGTGGTGTACAGGTGATGTACATGATCATTGTTCTCTGGAAGCATTGTAACTTTGTGTTAAGTGATATTGTGGTTGTAGTTGTTTCAGTTCAGTTATGTTTTAGCCTATGTCTAGTGGTAGATGGTCTTGTGTAGGAATTCCTTGTTACTATCTCCTAGCACGGGGGGTGAGCCTTCAGGTATCACACAGTTGGGTGGAATGTGCACCTTAATCTGTTGGGTTGTCTTCTTGTTCGTGTGGATGAGATTTCCAGTGGTGAGCTCATGGGATCTAGTTTCTTTTCATGCTTTATTCTTTCAGTTGTATATTGCAATTTGTTACCCCTCATTTGTATTGAGGTGGATGTTGTAATTTATAACCATGTTTATTGGATTTACCTCATTCGGGGAATGAGAGTTGTAATCGTATTGTAAATTGTTGTTATCTAGAATCAAGTGGTATCTCATATTCTTTGATGTAAATTATCATGTATGGAATTTATGTGTTCTTAATTCTTTAAGTAATTAAATGATATGTTTTCAATTCATGTTTCTTGTTTTGGTTTCAAGTAAACTCAGTCTCATAACCTTGGGGGTTGTTGGCAATTGGTTAGTGAACTTGCATGTTCGTTGTACTTAAAAAAAAAAAAAAAATAGTTGCATTTGAGTAATTAATTGCAACTTTCCCTAAGGTTGTGTGGCGGGGCATTACAAGATATGATTTTACCAAATGAAAAAATAAGTAACAATTGAATTTTTTAAAAAATTGAAACTATTTTAAAAGTGTGTGTGTGTTTGTACCAATTTAAGTGAGAAATTTTAAACAAGATATATATTGTGTCAAGTTTCTTAAATTATGAGTTGTTAATTTAAATTTTATTTAGAATTGATGCATGATTTATGAAACGAAATAGCAATAGATATGTAATTATATATTGTAAAGTTAAATACCAATCCATGTAGGAAAAATAGGAAAGTGTAAGGTAACATAAAACATTAGATAGTTAAATAAAAATAAATAATATTAGAAAGGTTGTAGCTTTCTCTATTAGCAATTAGAGTTGTTCTTTATGTCAATATAGGGGTCATTAAGTTACTTTCAAAGAAAAATATTTTTCTTTATTAAAAAAATTGGAGTTTATTTAAATTTAATCTTTCCAATTTAATATATATTTTTAAATAAATCAAAATGGTAAAATATATAAAATAGAAAATAAAAAATAGAAATTTTATGTTTTAACCTTGTTTCTAGCTTTGACAAAACTAATTAATTTAATTTTTCTAGAGGGTGGGAGTTGAAACTTCAATATTTAAAAATCCTATTAAAAGCCTTATTATGCTTTTCCTATAAACTTTATAATAGTATATCCTTCATGAAATAGATATAAAATGAACCACTTTATCTGATTTGTTGGCATGCAAATGAAAATATTTGTGTTATTTAAAACTTGATACTGACTATACCAAAACCACCATCCTCTCTAAAATTTAAGAGTTATATAAGGTTTAAATTAGTGGTTAAATTGTTTTCAACTTCATTTGGTGCTAATATTATAATACCTTTATAAAAGGTAAAATCTCGTATGGATAATTTTTTACACCACAATCAAAAAAGACAATGAATTGGTTTATGATAAGGTCCCCTAATATAAGCATTTGTTACAAGATTTTTTTAATTTACTTTATTGTAAATGGAAATAACATTTCCATAGGATTCATCTTATAGGATGGTCAAATGAAATGCATACAACTTGGCATGAATCAAGGTAGATTAATTCAATATTCAATTATGGGATAAACTTTTAAAAATATTAAATGATAATCTAAGAAAGTAAATGTGAGGGATAAGACACTTTACTCTAGAAAAAATATAGAGAATGGTTCATATGTAGTGTTGAGTTCCATGTGCATAGGGATTGAATCTAGTTCCTCTCCATCTATAAATTTCCTTGAAATCAAAATAACTTATGAATTTTGTTGAGGTCAAATTTGGTAATCTAGATCTTTTCTAGGGGCACAAGTTTGTCTTGTGAGCTATGGATCTAATTTGGTAAATTTCACTCTTTTTCTTTTGAATTTCTTCAAATCTTGCTCCTCTTTGATTATTAAGGATAGTTGGTGTTTAAAAAATACCTTGGATAAAATGTTAGACCATAATCTGAGTGTTGTTCTTGTAGGATGAACCACTTGAAAGGTCAAATTTATAGTCATTGAATGGATGGATGATAACGCTCTTTAGTCATGGAGATCCTTTAGAATGATGTGATGCGAAATTATATTCTTTTAAAATATTTCAACTAAAATTTTCCTAACGTTCTCTTTATCTTAAATTCAAATGATACATGAATTCACATTAAATTATTTTGAATACAAGGAAATAGTAATAAATCACATGAAACTTGCATGGACAGAACTAGTGATAGTAATAAAATGGACAAGAGAGAAAAAGTAAGAAATTATATACTGTGTATGTATATAAGCATATATGTGTATGTATATATACATATATGTACATATGTATACATATTTATAGATGTATACACACACACATATAAACTAGTATTATAATTAAAATTTCTCACTTAAACTAGTATATATAAAAAGTTTCAATTTTTAATAACATGAATTGTTACTTATTTTTGATTTGGTAAAATCATATCTAATTTTAAAATTCTGTTTCTTTTTTTGTTTGGTTAATTATTTGATTTTTAAATACTAAGCAACATTTATATCTCTTTATAGGAGTTTAATTTTTTCAAATATAATCATATTTCATTTAAAATTTTAAAATTAACATTTGAAGAATTATAGATTAGTTCTAAAATTTGATATCTACTTACTCTTCTTTATTTTTAATCTGATTAAATATTTTTTGTCATAAAAGGAAATAAGTTGTAAAGTAAAATTAAAAAACAACAAAACTAAATTCACAAAAGTGAAAAATAACTAGTATAGATATTTAAATACATTATCTAAAAGATTTCCAAAAATATAATATTTAGTTATTTTATTTATTAAGAGTTATTCTATTTAGTTTAGAATTATTTTATAATTTTATTTTTATTTTTATCTAAAAAATGTTTTTATTTATTTAATAATTATTTTATTTAAATTGCTATTTTTATCTATATAAGAAATTTTATTTTACATGCTTAAAATTATTTTATTTTATTTATTTAAAATTTTATTTTATATTTTTATATTTTTTTTTAAATATATATATATGAATTGTATGATAATATTTTCCACTTCACATAAAACCCTTCATTTTTTAAATATAATTATTTTGTTTATTTCAAATTGTCAAATCAATCAATATATTTTTATTTAATTATAAATTTTAAAAATAATTATCATTTAAACTTAACACTTGTATTGATTCTTAAATTAACTATTATCTTATTACTCTCCACTTTAATATTATATTAAATTTATATATATTATTCTTAAAACATTGGACTATTTTTTAGAAATAAATAATCCTAAACGGCAGAGTATTGAGAAGTTGTCTAGCACCCAGTTCACATGCATTGTCTATGCCTCCACATTTTGCATTTCCATTAACGTGGAAATGGTAACGACAAAGAGACACACACTAACTTCAAATTTAATGCTACAGACAGGTTTATTGATCAAAGCTAAGTTAAAGTGGGACCCACATTAAATAGTTGCCTAAGCATTGACTACTTAGTGTGTGGCGTTCAAGCCCAGCCTTTTGTAGGAGCATCAATGAGGTTTAGCTGGGTGACAAAGGGAGGGATAAATTTTATCCTAGTACGGTAACTCTCTATTTTCCATCGATCGCCCATACCTATTAGATGTTTCTTTTTCCATAACAAGAAGAATGATATTCTTCTTGTGTCTTCATTTTGGTTAAGTAATTCACATGTCAATTTTTTTTGATAGTTTGAAACCTATTCTATTCATTGTTCTACACTATCAGATCCCATGAAATGACTCTTTCATTTAAGGATTCCATTATTTAGTTGTGTGGTTAATTTCCTTAAGGGTTTTCTAAAAGATAATTGGCATGCTCTATACGAAGTATGTAAATAAGATTGGGGAAATCATTGATGCTATTATCTAACTTCTTGAATGTAAGAAACACTCAGTGTTGGAAATGAAGTACAACCATCACTGCTCTTTCGTCTTTCTCTT
>VDFB02335775.1:0-25978 GCA_007258455.2 Sequoia sempervirens | reverse complement strand
AAATAATGTCATGCTTCCATGAGCTAGTTCTTGGTGTCTTTAGCTTGAAACTATGAATCTATTTTATAAATTTTTCATTATTCCTTCATTGATATTTTTGCCATATGATGCTAAGTATGATATTCTAAGATCTACATAATAGCTTTGTATATGTGTTCTACGCATATACATTTATGTGGATTTTTTATTCTGGATGTATGTGCATGCCTATGCATGTGTAGAAGAGAGAAATAAAGAAAAAGATTGATGCTTCCACGATGCCTAGTGTTCTGCAAACCATCCAAGCTTAGACTACAAGGCAGTGTTTGCAATATTTGAGACCATCTCACACATCTGAAATACATTTGTGTTTATACTTAGCACACAACATATAATTACTTTCATACAATTCAGAAAACTGATAACAGAAAACTAAGAGAGAAATTGCAAAATCTAATACTTTAGACTCTTCATTGCTAGAGAATAATGGTTGTACAATGAAGAGGATGTGTATGGATTGGATATGGCTAAAAGCATAAAGCTAAAGTTGAAAACTAAAACTGTAGATTATAAAACCAAACTATAGAATAATTTACAGGCATAAATCTCATCATATTCCCATTGTTTCATATTCTTCACGTAATAGATTCTTGAGGCTGTGCTCTGATTTCCCATAGCTCTGTATCACTTCCACGGTCATATTCCCTTATATATTGGGGTATACTTGCTATATCAAGTCGCTTCCCTATGAAATGCGGATTTGAAATGCCTGGTTCTCTTTGACCAGGTTGGACCCCTGCACACCCTTTGAAGTTGGAACATTTTCATAGTTCAGAACATTTTAACTTTTAAAGAATGCAAGTATTTTTATGCAATACACATGAATTAGCATGAATAGTAAAACCTTCTGCAGAAAAACAGTGTATAGCTTTTTTGAATCAACATTTCAGATCACTCCATAATTTGTATCCTCTTCGTGATGATCACTGGATGTGATCCGAAACATCCTTGCAAAAAATCTCTGCACAGTTTTTCTGCAGAATTTTTTACAATTTATTACATGGATTCTGAAAATATCATGTCTTTAATGAATTAACATATCTAATTACCTGTGGTTTTGGGTTCAGGTACTTCCTCTGCAATAAATGTGCGGAAATATTGGTAGCCATGAGCAACAATGTCAAGGTCTTCCATAGTAAAATTGTATCGCTTTTCTAGCGACAAAAATAAAACCTGCAGAAAAATATTGCTTGATCAATTATTACCAAATTTATAAACCAAGAGAACTCAATGGTTGTACGACTACAAAGATCAAATCCAAAGAGAGGAACAAACCAATACCTTTTTTGACCCTAGAGGCATTAGTTCCTCTAAGACTTTGAAGAAGGCCTCTGTCAACTCATCACTGTAAACAACATCGGCAGCCAGTAGCACAGATGCTTTTTCTGCTTCTTTAATGTCAGAAGAAGTCCAAGAATATTTGTAATCATGACTGTCAAAAAAAATGATGAGGCAATGGATGACAAATTTGCTTAGCAAATATTAATTGTCAATTCTCAAAAGAGCAAGGTGATTTATTTAAAACTTTTTGGCATATAACTTCACCAAAACACTCAATCGTCTATAGCTGTAATCAGCAAACTAGAAGGAACAACATTTGCAGAAGCAATTACTAAACTTTTTATATCATTATCCTCCAGATGGAAATTATGATAGCATGGCTCAACTACTACCACCTGAACAAAAATAAGTCTCCAATGTAGAAGAAACTAACTCAGATGTGTCCAGGCACATTTTCTTAAGAATATTCTCCATGCAAATGCATACTGTCAACAAAGGTATAATACACTTAATCTTACATTGTCAGACTTTCTTCAGTCTGAACCTCCCCGGGGGGCAATGAATCTTGCCAATCCAATTGACGTACTCGAACTGAATTCCCATTGTGTTTGTATGTATGCACATTCAGCTCAACATTGTGCAAACAGTTATCAAGAATATCTTTCCCTTTGTCTGCAGTTAAGTGACAGCAACTGTAAACAATGACTAGAGTAAATTTCTTTTGAGAGTATTTGTGTCCCAAATATACAAAACCAGCAAATAAAAATTGAATCATGCAAACCTTCACATGTCCTCAACTTCTTAGCATGCTAAATCAATATGAAGGTCCTCATACAGTCAAGCTCAACATGAAATAAGTCATACAGTCAAAAGAATCCTTATGTTTTAAATAACCTATAATCTAATATGAAATAATTTTCTAGAATGCTACTTTGCTTCCACTGCTGATAAGCTCTTGAAATAAATCACTCCCAATACTCATATAAGCCAGCTTAGAAACTGTTAGAATATTAACAGCTTAATTCTCTTCCAGGAGATGATTTCGATTGTTTTACATAGTTACCAGAAAACGGAACAGAGATTGGTATGCAAATTTATTTTTTAAATGGGATAGGGCACTCAGGGAAACATACCATATATAGTTTATCCGTGTGTGTGTGTGTGTGTATGTGTGTGTGTAGAATATGGGGCTCAGGGAAACATACTATATAGTTGCTAGTATGTGTGTGATCCGTAAACAAAACAAAATGCATATCAAGTGAAACAACATAAAATCTCATCAACATAAATGAGCAGACAAGAGATGTGAACACATCAAGTTGTCCTAGAGAAAACCCAACACCAGGTGAAAAACTCCAGCTCTAGAGAGCATATCACTCTCCATTCCACTATGTAAAGGTTGAGTACAAATATTCACAATGCCACAATGGTTTCGATGAGCTACAATCACAATCTAGAAGCTCCAACAATGCCAGCAACTGCACTCACACCATGAACAGACAGATAAAGGAACTTCCATGTTGTCGCCAAAAAACAATGAAGTACAAGTAACAACACAAGACCACAAACATAGTGATCATCATAGCTCCACACTAGACCTCAAATCCAATGTCATGTGAATACAAACATCCAAGAAGAAGAACAAAACCAAAGAGAGAACCTGCAACTCAAAACTTGTAGCATGTTCTTCTACACACACCTCTAAATGCTAAGCTATGATAAGTATGATCTCCTCCATAAAACCCCAAAGAGAATAGCATTATCCACATCTAACCATAACCAAGATGTATGCATCTCACACCAAAGGAAGATCAAACCAAATTCATTCCCAAACCAAGGGAATAAGCCTAATAATATCCCCTAAACCCAACATCAATGCATGAACTCACAATGCATAAGGAGATAAGCATGCCAAACATCCCTCAAATGAACCCTCCAAAACTAGCAAACGATAGGTCAAGATCCATATGCATGAGAAGACAAAGCATAGAACATAATGCATCCGAAAAAAATAATGGGCAAAGGCAATTAATATTTGGCAAGTGTGAAGGACTTCACGGTTGTTCATTCCTTGTGCGAGGGGTGAAGTGGGTGTTGTGATGAAATCAACTCCTATAGCACTCGGAAAATTAAGAGTGTTTTCAATCCGTTTAAATCAGTATTAAAGAGTATTTTCAATTTATTCAAATCATTATAAAAGGTTTCCAAGTAGTCAACATTGTTCATAACACTTCCAAATGAGCTTAATAAAAGAGAATTTAAATTGCATTTCATGTATAATAATAATATCAATGTAATGTATCAAGATTTTACAAAACATAAGTATTTCAATGACTTTCTCATATACATATATTCAACCTCACTTGGAAGAATCAACAATTCTAATAGAAACATCTTTTCTATGCTAAGTTATAAAACTTTAACTTCTCAAATCAATGTTACATTAGATACTTTCAAAACATACTTCTATTTCAAAGTTTCAACAAAGAATGACAAATACATATACATTTACAATGGGCTTCACAAGCCAATCCTGAATAATACACAAGTACATCAATAGCAAATAAACTTGGAACCACCAACTGCCGTGACACCTTTGGTCTTCTTGCGAGCTGGGGCCAAGAATGTGATTCAGGCGCCTTTTCCGCCCAACCACGAAGTCCATGACTTCCCCGGGTCCCTTCCTAACTCGAAGGAATCCCCGGCCCTGCATAAAGGAGCCTAGCAACCCGAAACAGTAAAACATGAGGGAACTCTCGATGCGTGCCTGATGCTTATATGCATTTCTAACATGAGAAATAAACACATTTCTTGCAATAGGAGGTGGCAGAGACTCAAATACATATATGTTTCTAGGCTTTTAAAATAAAAACAACCCATCTATTTCAATGGTACAAGTGCTTGGCCAAGCATAAATAATACAAGTAAATGGTAGTTTAGAAAAGGTAATACTACCGTCTCTGTTGGCCCACCGTCGGCACCCTGTCCCGGAAGTTACCATAGTGAAGTATGAATAAATACCAAAGTAGAAAATTATGCATTTTCGTACATGTTTCAATCATTCAATTAATTCTAAAAGAGTTTCAAATGTGAATTTCAGAACATTCTTTGTAAATTCAGTAGTAAAATTTCGTTTATTCCTTGGTAAGTAACCCTTTTCTGATTTGGATAAAGGCTCTGTTTTTAAAGAAGAACATATATGTCTTAATACTTTTCAGTGCATTATTAGAAAGAAGATTTAATCAATTTGTTTGAATGGAACAGTGTTTTCTGTTTTCAGTATGTATTTCTATTCTTTCCAAGCTCAGGCTGACTGAAAGTGTAATTCCCAATTTCCATACAGGTTTCAGAGTAATAATAATATACTGAAACAGTGCAATTTATTCAGAAATTCAGAGGTTTGAAAGATAATCTTGCATTCAATTTTCATGTTGTATTCCTTTACTCAGGATTGTACTTCTGTAAGTAAGTATATGTTAAAGTAATCAAGATGCTTTCCAGTTTACATGGTTTCTCAAAGACATTTCTGTTCTTGTTTCAGGTTTAACATTTCTGAGATATTTGTGTATAATTAACAGAGTTCATACTACTTTCTGGAACTGGTTTTCCTGTTTCAACTTGTATCTTGGCACATATATGCATGGATATCTATATATATATATGTATATATATAAATATATATATATATATATATGTACATATATACAGCTGTATATGTATATATATATATATATGTGTGTGTGTGTGTGTGTGTGTGTGTGTGTAAAAGAATTCATGTACAGCTGCGTGTAATTTGAAGAAAGAAATTCTGGTTTTTAAAACTGTTCAAAGAGTTCACTGGCCGAGCACACAGAACAGGGCATTTTTCAGGGTTTTCTTACTGGCGTTGAGCAACATAGGGCGCAGGAAAAGCCCTTGCCCCTCCCATGGGGAGGGGGCGGGCTGTGAGGGGCTCACGCCTCCTCCATAGGCCGTGGCCTGTGGAAGGCGCGAGCCTCTCACAGGGTCGCGTCCTTCCCATGGGGAGGACAAGGGATTAAATCCCTTTCTTTCCTTTGGTTTACAATTTCAAAACTCAAAATAAAGAAGTCATTTCGTTCAGTATATCTGCATTCGAATTTATCTCAAAGGCATTTTGAATTTAACCAGATGACAGAGTTTTTATGCAGACCAATTCATATATATATGCACGGGAATTCGAATTCCTGTGCATATATATATGCATATATATATATATGTTTATATATATATATTTGCAGTTATACTTGAGAACAGTTTAATAAATTGCAGAATTTGCAACAGAATAAAAACCCTAATTCTGAAGAAAAGAATGTGTATTCTATATTGCAACAAAGAGAAGTAAGCAATTACCCAGATTAAAAAAACGAAAATTGGAAAGATTTCTCAGTTGTTTGTACTCATAGCATGGAATAAAGCATTACATTCCTTCCATTTCCTTACTGCCATTTTAAATTAAAAGAAGGCAAAGCATGAAAAGAACCTGGCAAATTTTGCTTCCAGTGCAGAATACCTTCTTCGTCTCTGTTCCAGAGCTCTCGGATATGCCTCAATCGAAGTCCTCTTTTCTCTCTTAAAGCTCTCTTCCTCTTTTCGAGGATCATGCATAAAATTTCCAGATGACAGATAAAATTCTCATGCAGATTCTAAGGATTGCCACATGCCAACTGCATTGTTGGTTTTAAGATAGAATTTTCCAGAGACCAATGTTCTCTCGGGTTGTTCATTCCTCAATATTTTTGGAAAATTAACCATATACCAAACAGAAATATATCCCCCTTTTATGCAAAACTATAATTTCATTTTATGCAAACACAATATTCTATTCCATTATTTATTTTTGTTTTATTTTTAATTATATTTCTTTTAAAACAGATTTTTCCTTTTTGTTGCTCAAATATAAATGGGGATTAATTAAATAGAATAAGCCATATTATTTCCACAATTTCTAAGGTTAATTAAACCATATTTTAAATTTGCTATGCTAACGCAATCACCTGAAAAACAGACATGACCTAATGCAGCTACATGATTTAAGTGGTGTGTGCGTAATCGAGAGCTTCTCCTCTTTTACCCTGTCGGGAAGCTAACCTTCTTTTCCTCAATCACACTCTTGGCCTTCGATCACCTTGGCCTTCGATCACCTGCAACTCAGATGCACTCAGGCGTGCGAAAACGAAAGTGTATTAGTAACCATTGTAGAAACATAAATTTAAACAATAATTAATCAACATTCCTATTTTATATGAATGCACTCATAATTCTTGAAAGAAAACAATTATATTAAAACATTGCTCTAACACGTATCATAATTCGTATATTAAATCCCATAAAGTCATGGTCAAACATTATCAAAATAAGTCATGGTCAAGATAGCATCAAAGTAAGTCATGGTCAAAATAGTATCAAAATATGAGACGTGACATCCTTCCCCTCTTGGGAAGAGACATCGTCTCGATGTCTAAAAGCAAATAACAAAGTTGAGGTATTAGTACTTCGTAAGTCTCTATAAAAGAAAATATAAATATGCTAAGGTCTCAAATGAGGAAAGATTCTATCTATATCCTCAGCATTTTCCCAGGTGGCATTATCCACCGAATACTGGTCCCATTGGACCCTGTATTGCATAATGTCCCTATTACGCAACTTAACATTGTGCTCTTCCAGAATCCTGACGGGTTCCACCTGTATCACCCCTGGGTCCTGGACCTGCAATGCACGCCAGTCAAGGATATGAGCAATATCTGGATGGTAAGGCTTAAGTACTAAAACATGAAATACATTATGTATCCAGGATAGAGCTAGTGGCAGAGCAAGCCTGTAAGCAACTGGATTCACCACCTCCAAAACATCAAAAGGGCCAACAAACCTAGGAGCCAACTTAGAGTTCTTGCTGAAAGAGATGAACTCTTATTCGGCTGAACCCTCAAAAAGACCTTATCTCCTGCAGAGAACTGCCTAAAGCTCCGGTTCTTATCTGCTAGACTTTTCTGTCTATCTGCAGCCTGCTTCAACTTTTCCTTAATGATTTTCATTTGGTCTTCCATTTCTCTGAGCATCTCAGGGCCAATCACCACCCTGTCTTCTACTCTGTCCCAACTAATGGGTGTCCGACATTTACGTCCATAAAGGGCTTCAAAAGGTGCCATGCCCAAAGAAGCATGGTAGGAGTTGTTGTAGGCAAACTCCACCAAAGGCAAATACTCCTCCCACTTATATTGCTGCTCCATACAGTACATGCGGAGGAGATCTTCTACTACCTGGTTCACCCTCTCTGTCTGACCATCGGTCTGAGGATGATATGCAGAACTGAAATTTAATTTAGTTCCCAGGGAAGAGTTTAATGTAATCCAAAACCTAGAAGTCATTCGAGTGTCTCGATCTGAGATGATCGTCTCTGGCACTCCATGCAACCGGAAGATTTCCTGAACAAATTTTCTTGCTAAAACCATTGATCCATCTTTGAGATTTCCAGGAATGAAATGAGCAACCTTTGTCAATTTATCCACCACAACCAAGATGGTATCATGTCAGTTTTTAGACATTGGTAACCCCTGTATAAAATCCATAGTGATAACCTGCCATTTATACTCTGGTACCCTGTGAGGATATAAGAGTCCTGCCGGATGTACATGCTCAGCTTTGACTTGCTGGCACTCCAAGCATCGGGCTACATGGGACGTAATATCCCTTTTAAGTCCTGGCCAGAAGTACAGTGGCCTAAGTCCTTCCATCATTTTTGTAATACCGGGATGTCCTGAGTATGGAGCATTGTGGAACTCTTCTAGCACCAACTCTCTCAAGTTTGCAGAACTAGGAATGTACATTCATCCCTGGTATCTCAATAGTCCATCTGATTCTAATATATAACCCTCATATCGATGATCGGAGGGATTTACCCCAAGGGCTTGTTTCACCTTTTCATAATATTCATCCCCAACGGAGGATTGCACTACTTGTTGCCTGAAATCTGATTTTATGGTAACCATGGCTGCAAGGTGCCTCCTTCTACTCAGGGCATCAGCCACTCTGTTTTCCTTACCTTTAATATATTCAATCCCAAAATCATACTCACTCAGGAATTCCAGCCATCACCTTTGTCGAGCATTGAGATTAGGTTGAGTGAAGATATATCTCAATCCTGCATGGTCTATCTTAAGTTCGAAAGGCTTTCCCAAGAGATAATGTCTCCACATTTGTAAAGCATGGACTATGGCTGCCAATTCTAAGTCATGTGGTGCATAATTTAATTCATGTTGTTTTAACTTCCTTGATTCATAAGCTACCACTTGCCCTTCTTGCATAAGAACTGCTCCTACCCCTTCCCCTGATGCATCAGTAATAACTGTAAAATGGCCGTTCAGATCTGGTACAACTAGGATGGGTGCGGTAGTGAGTTTCTTCTTAAGCAGCTGAAAAGCTTTCTCACATTTATCGCTCCATTCAAACTTCTTTTCCTTCTTCTGTAGTGCAGTAATGGGTGCTGCAATTGTTGAGAACCCCTGAACAAACTTCCTATAGTATCCTGCAAGTCCCATGAAACTTCGAACTTCAGAGACATTTTGCGGGGCTGGCCAATCCATAATTGCCTTAATCTTTTCTGGGTCCACTCTTACCCCTTCCGCTGAAATCACATGACCTAAATAATGCACATCAGATTGGAAGAAAGTACATTTAGACATCTTTCCATACAACTTATGTTCCCTTAGACGCTGCAACACAATCCTCAAATGCTTCTCATGTTCTTCCTCTGACTTAGAATAGATCAAGATATCATCAAGAAAAATTAGGACAAAATTATCCAAACAGTCTCGGAAGACACTATTCATCAGGTTCATGAAAGCTGCAGGAGCATTACTTAGCCCAAATGGTAGCATGGTAAACTCATAGTGCCCATACCTTGTTCTGAAGGTAGTTTTGTGAATGTCTTCTTCCTTTAGTCTCAATTGGTGGTATCCTGATCTTAAATCAATTTTTGAGAATACCTTGGCATCTTTCAACTGATCAAACAAATCATCAATGCGGGGAAGCATGTATTTGTTTTTGATAGTGACCTTGTTAAGCATTCTATAATCAATGCACAACCTCAAGGTACCATCCTTCTTTTTCACGAAGATGACTGGTGCTCCCTAAGGTGACACGCTTGGCCTAATAAGACCTTGCTTCAGTAATTCTTCTAATTGGGCCTTGAGCTCAAATAATTCTGTTGTATTCATCCTGTAAGGAGCCTTAGACTGAGGTTCTGCTCCTGGAATCAGATCAATAGAAAAATCAAACACATGCTTAGGCGGGAGCTCAGTCAATTTGGTAGGAAAAACATCCTCAAATTCTTTCAGAATGGGATGATCATTAATTGAGGATTCTTTCTCATCAAGGTCCTTGACTTTTATTGCAAAGATAGTGCATCCCTTCCGACTTGCCTTTTTCAACTGCATGGCGGAGACTTGCCTAAGCTCTAAAGGCTTTTTAATACCACAAAGCTCCACCTGGTTTCCCCGGTCATCAAGACACTTAATTGACTTCTCTTCACAATCCACTAGAGCCTTATGTTCAGAGAGCCAATTTATCCCCAATATCATGTCGTAAGACCCCAATGGTGCAACATACAAGTTCACCTGCGTCTGAAGGTTAGGGAGTTCAAGTTTGCTGAAATACATGCATTGCTCTACCTTCTTCTCTACCCGGTTTCCATACTGAACTTTCCAAGAATTTGCCATAAAACTTGGTCTAACTGATAATTTAGTCAAAACATGAGGATCTATAAAACTATCAGTAGCACCTATATCAATCAGAATAGAAACAGGGCATCCAAATAATTTACCCAATAACTGGATGGGAGTTGCTTGATAATCTGCCTGGCGATTGTCAACCGCTGCATGAATATGATGTTGATTTCTGTTATTTTGCTTGTTATTTCTCTGAGGGCACACACTGGCGTAATGCTCGCCACCACAGGTATAACATCCTCCACGAGGTGCTTTGGGCTTGTCAGAAAAATCTCTCCTGTTATTATCATTCCTCTTATTGTAGTTGCCCCTCTTGTTGGTATTGTTCCTGTTTCCTTCATTGCGGTCCTGAGGACTACCATCCCTCTTCAAATTTCTGATTTGCCTATTTTCATTCCCTCGACTGTCCTGTTTGCTCTGACCACCCTGATTGCTATTACCTTGACGATTCCCTTGGAATCTCTTATTGCCATACTTGGCTTCCCTGCTCTTCTTATAGTTAGCAGCTTGTTGCAACTTGTGTTCCTGTTTGATTGCTAAATCAAAAACTTCATCCATGGTGGCTGGATTATGCAGATCTATTTCATTTCCAATTTGAGGTCTAAGGCCCAAAATAAATTTTTGAACTCGGAATCTCTCATCATGCTAATATTGGGGTGCGTACTTAAGCAAGTGAGAGAATTTCTCCCAATATTGAGTCACTGTCATGCCACCCTGTATAAGTACTTGGAATTCTGTCATTTTCTTATCAAAATGAGATTGTGGTAACCACCTCTTCCTAAATAGTTGTAGGAACTTATCCCAAGTTACTTTCCCATGCATAAACTACTTATCTGCCCTTTCATTTTCCCACCAAGTAGCAGCCTCACCGGTGAGTTGATATGAACCCCATTCAGCCTTTGTTTCATCTGATAGATTTCGTAGGGCGAAATACCTCTCCATTTCTATAACCCAAGCTTCTGCCCCATCTCCAAAGGTTCTCCCATCAAACTTCGGAGGAGCGACCTTCTTTAGGTCTTTTCCCAGCTCCTCAGCCACCCTATTTAGTTTTTCCTCTTTTCCAGGTGGTTCAGCATTTGCTTCTCCATCAGTTTCATTTGTGTTTAATCCTTGATGGCCATCTCGCCTCCCTTGTTCTAATTCTTCAATTCTAGCCCCCTGGCTTTGCAGCAAGGCCAAAATTTGATCTAGTTTATCATTGGGACCTCCACGAGATCCACCAATTCGCTGGTACACTCTATTTTCCATTTTAGGTCACCCTGATTAAGACACAACGTCATACGTAGTTAGGCATAGGTCCTAGAGTTGAACCATGCTGCTCTGATACCAAGATGTAGCGCTCGGAAAATTAAGAGTGTTTTCAATCCGTTTAAATCAGTATTAAAGAGAAATTAAGAGTATTTTCAATTTATTCAAATCATTATAAAAGGTTTCCAAGTAGTCAACATTGTTCATAACACTTCCAAATGAGCTTAATAAAAGAGAATTTAAATTGCATTTCATGTATAATAATAATATCAATGTAATGTATCAAGATTTTACAAAACATAAGTATTTCAATGACTTTCTCATATACATATATTCAACCTCACTTGGAAGAATCAACAATTCTAATAGAAACATCTTTTCTATGCTAAGTTATAAAACTTTAACTTCTCAAATCAATGTTACATTAGATACTTTCAAAACATACTTCTATTTCAAAGTTTCAACAAAGAATGACAAATACATATACATTTACAATGGGCTTCACAAGCCAATCCTGAATAATACACAAGTACATCAATAGCAAATAAACTTGGAACCACCAACCGCCGTGACACCTTTGGTCTTCTTGCGAGCTGGGGCCAAGAATGTGATTCAGGCGCCTTTTCCGCCCAACCACGAAGTCCATGACTTCCCCGGGTCCCTTCCTAACTCGAAGGAATCCCCGGCCCTGCATAAAGGAGCCTAGCAACCCGAAACAGTAAAACAGGAGGGAACTCTCGATGCGTGCCTGATGCCTATATGCATTTCTAACATGAGAAATAAACACATTTCTTGCAACAGGAGGTGGCAGAGACTCAAATACATATATGTTTCTAGGCTTTTAAAATAAAAACAACCCATCTATTTCAATGGTACAAGTGCTTGGCCAAGCATAAATAATACAAGTAAATGGTAGTTTAGAAAAGGTAATACTACCGTCTCTGTTGGCCCACCGTCGGCACCCTGTCCCGGAAGTTACCATAGTGAAGTATGAATAAATACCAAAGCAGAAAATTATGCATTTTCGTACATGTTTCAATCATTCAATTAATTCTAAAAGAGTTTCAAATGTGAATTTCAGAACATTTTTTGTAAATTCAGTAGTAAAATTTCGTTTATTCCTTGGTAAGTAACCCTTTTCTGATTTGGATAAAGGCTCTGTTTTTAAAGAAGAACATATATGTCTTAATACTTTTCAGTGCATTATTAGAAAGAAGATTTAATCAATTTGTTTGAATGGAACAGTGTTTTCTGTTTTCAGTATGTATTTCTATTCTTTCCAAGCTCAGGCTGACTGAAAGTGTAATTCCCAATTTCCATACAGGTTTCAGAGTAATAATAATATACTGAAACAGTGCAATTTATTCAGAAATTCAGAGGTTTGAAAGATAATCTTGCATTCAATTTTCATGTTGTATTCCTTTACTCAGGATTGTACTTCTGTAAGTAAGTATATGTTAAAGTAATCAAGATGCTTTCCAGTTTACATGGTTTCTCAAAGACATTTCTGTTCTTGTTTCAGGTTTAACATTTTCTGAGATATTTGTGTATAATTAACAGAGTTCATACTACTTTCGGAACTGGTTTTCCTGTTTCAACTTGTATCTTGGCACATATATGCATGGATATCTATATATATATATATATATATATATATATATATGTATATATATAAATATATATATATATATATATGTACATATATACAGCTGAATGTATATGTATACATATATATGTGTGTGTGTGTGTGTGTGTGTAAAAGAATTCATGTACAGCTGCGTGTAATTTGAAGAAAGAAATTCTGGATTTTTTTTTTTAAAATTGTTCAAAGAGTTCACTGGCCGAGCACACAGAACAGGGCATTTTTCAGGGTTTTCTTACTGGCGTTGAGCAACATAGGGCACAAAAAATCCCCTTGCCCCCCCCATGGGGAGGGGGCAGGCTGTGAGGGGCTCGCACCTCCTCCCAGGCCGCGCAGCCTCAAGCGCTGCTCCTTCCCATGGGAAGGACAAGGGATTAAATCCCTTTCTTTCCTTTGGTTTACAATTTCAAAACTCAAAATAAAGAAGTCATTTCGTTCAGTATATCTGCATTCGAATTTATCTCAAAGGCATTTTGAATTTAACCAGATGACAGAGTTTTTATGCAGACCATATATGCATATATATATATTCATATATATATGCACGGGAATTCGAATTCCTGTGCATATATATATGCATATATATATATGTTTATATATATATATTTGCAGTTATACTTGAGAACAGTTTAATAAATTGCAGAATTTGCAACAGAATAAAAACCCTAATTCTGAAGAAAAGAATGTGTATTCTATATTGCAACAAAGAGAAGTAAGCAATTACCCAGATTAAAAAAAACGAAAATTGGAAAGATTTCTCAGTTGTTTGTACTCATAGCATGGAATAAAGCATTACATTCCTTCCATTTCCTTACTGCCATTTTAAATTAAAAGAAGGCAAAGCATGAAAAGAACCTGGCAAATTTTGCTTCCAGTGCAGAATACCTTCTTCGTCTCTGTTCCAGAGCTCTCGGATATCCTCAATCGAAGTCCTCTTTTCTCTCTTAAAGCTCTCTTCCTCTTTTCGAGGATCATGCATAAAATTTCCAGATGACAGATAAAATTCTCATGCAGATTCTAAGGATTGCCACATGCCAACTGCATTGTTGGTTTTAAGATAGAATTTTCCAGAGCCCAATGTTCTCTCGGGCTATTCATTTCTCAATATTTTTGGAAAATTAACCATATACCAAACATAAATATATCCCCCTTTTATGCAAAACTATAATTTCATTTTATGCAAACACAATATTCTATTCCATTATTTATTTTTGTTTTATTTTTAATTATATTTCTTTTAAAACAGATTTTTCCTTTTTGTTGCTCAAATATAAATGGGGATTAATTAAATAGAATAAGCCATATTATTTCCACAATTTCTAAGGTTAATTAAACCATATTTTAAATTTGCTATGCTAACGCAATCACAAAAAAAAAATAGACATGACCTAATGCAGCTACATGATTTAAGTGGTGTGTGCGTAATCGAGAGCTTCTCCTCTTTTACCCTGTCGGGAAACTAACCTTCTTTTCCTCAATCACACTCTTGGCCTTCGATCACCTTGGCCTTAGATCACCTGCAACTCAAATGCACTCAGGCGTGCAAAAACGAAAGTGTATTAGTAACCATTGTAGAAACATAAATTTAAACAATAATTAATCAACATTTCTATTTTATATGAATGCATTCATAATTCTTGAAAGAAAACAATTATATTAAAACATTGCTCTAACACGTATCATAATTCGTATATTAAATCCCATAAAGTCATGGTCAAACATTATCAAAATAAGTCATGGTCAAGATATCATCAAAGTAAGTCATGGTCAAAATAGTATCAAAATATGAGACGTGACATAGAGAAGATGAATAGTTTGATATTCTACATGTTTTTCATGATGAGCCATGTAGTGGAAATTTGTTTCTAAAAGAACAACCTTGAAGATATTGACTATTGGTTACTAATAGCCTACACTACATAAAGATGTAGTCAAATATACAAGAAGATGTGATGGATGCCAAAGATTGGGCCATCCCACCCACAATGACAAGATGCCCCTACAACCACAGTTGGTCATAACACCTTTAAAAAATGGGTCATTGAATTCATAGGCCCAATTGATCATCTTTCTAATAAGAAGGAATATATATTGGCTTGCACTAATTATTTTAAAAAGTGGGTATAATTCTAAGCTATGAAACATGTAAGAGACAACAAGGTGGTTGAGTTCTTATATGAAGAAATATTTACTTAGTATGAAGTACCTAGAGAAATTGTTAGAGATCAAGGATCCCATTTCACTTTAGATTTGATTAGAGCATTGGTTAATGAATACAATATTAGGTACATAAAGTCCACCTAAAATCATCCACAATCTAATGGGAAGGTTGAAGTTACCAATAGAGAAATAAAAGCAGTGTTGACTAAAACAATTTCCTTGCGCTATAAAGATTGGGTGGCTCACCTTCTTTTAGTAGTTTGGACATACAAAACAACCTGGAAGAACACAATGGGTTTTATACCCTATAAAATAGTTTGACATGAAATTTATCCTTCTAATTGAATTTGAATATAAGACCCCCCACACATCACTTCAATTAGATATGGAATTATTTGCAACACGACAAGAAAGGATCAAGCAACTTAATGGTCTAGATGAACTGAGAGAGGCTGGATTCCCCATATTAAAATAGTAAATAAGGAAAGAATAAAGTGGCATGACCAATTTATTAGATCCAATTTGCTCCATAAGGAGATTGGGCACTCTTCTATGAAAGTATAAGGATCATAAAGGGAAACTACAAACTATATGGTTTGGCCCTTATGAGATTGAAGAATTCTACTAGAATGGTGCAATTAAATTGACAACCATTGATCTAATAAGATTTTTAGAAGTCATTAGATAAGCAGACCTTCCTGCAATAATTTCAATATTCAACCACAACTAGTCCTGCAACATCTGTAATATAGCTTCACACAACATTTGGGGTAGAGCTTAATATTTTCTCTAACCATGATTCCATATAGGTATAATTTATTTCCTTTTATCCAAATAATAATAATACTTTAGTGAAAACCTTCAGGCATTGTTGGACCTATTCTCTCAATAACACATGCAACCTATGAACACAAGACCTGTAGTAACTTGACATGCAACCACCTGCATATGTGAGGAAAAGATTTGTTGTACACATTGTATAATGTTATAATGGAATAATTTATTATTAATATGTGGTGGACCTAGGGGATCTAGGGATGCATGCATCACATGGGTTAGCATTCTTGGGGCCACTTTATGTGTTGTATGTAACATTGTGATAACTATTTTATGTGGGGTTACACATTGTGGAAATATTTAATATTGGGAAAAATTAGTACCAAAAAGTAAATGTGGGGGTTAATTATTTTGTAAGCTCATGGTATTAGTCACATGGGTTTATGTAATACCACTTGGTGGTTTTGTGAGAGCTTTTTTCTATAAAATCAAACACATGGGTAGTTTCCTAAGGTTGGCTAGTTGAATATTTTGGCTAAGGATTTGATAACATATCTTGTTAGAATTTGTGAGGTTTGAAGCATGGCATAGGATGTGTGGTTACATGCTTGTTCACATGGAGTGCTTGTAGCTCGGGCTTGATGTTTCAAGGGTATTCATGGAGAACTCTGAAGATGTATTGTAATAATTATTGTTGAATAATACATGAGTGATGGATGCTTTTGGAGGTTGGGTTTTTCCCTCATAAGGGTTTTTATAGGGTATATCTTGTGTCATCTTTGATGGTATGTTGTCTATTCTTTTGCATATGGATTTTGAATACTTGTTTGCATGTATTTATTTATTTGGGTTATGTGGAAATTATCTTGGGTGGATGCATATTGTTTTTCAACATGAAACTACCATCCATGGACTTGTTTCCATCAATATCATTCTATTACAATCGCCACACATGCATCCACTGCATGTAGCCTCTATAGTCATGTTTTCACACAACACAAATTGACATCAGGTCACATACCACATAACCATTGATTTTTTATGATCATCAAAGATTTTCCATTTTATTGTATTGTGATGTGATTTCTATAATATCTTTTTTCAACCTCATCAATATTTTTGACATGCTACGATCACTTAATCAATCTTTTTAACATATTATGTCAAGTACTTATCTAAATATGATTTCATAAATTTTTATAATATTTCTCACATTTTAGTTAATAACTTTATTGCAATTAGGTATCATACATGTAATTATTTCTAGTGCTTTATTTAATAAACCATGTCACCACACCTTGACATATTTTCTCACCTACTTGACATTTGAGGATAAATGTCCACTTTTAACTATGGGGATGGAATGCAAAATGATGTTTCCATTTTTAGAAATCATGATAATTCATCACCTTGCATTAATATCAAATTATACTTTGAAGTACCCTCGAGCTCAATCCTTGTCAATTGTAAAGATTATTTCATTTTCGAATCATACCAACAGTCGAAGCATACCTATAGCCATCTCCTAAATGGAATCCTTGACCATATCAATTGTAAAGAAAATTTAGCCAAGAAAATATATTAGGATTTTATATTCATCAATTTTTAAATTCAATGCCAATCTACATTAAGTTTCATGAATTTAATGAAATGGGGTGGGGTCCAATTCACCGAGAACTAGTTGATCATAATGTTATTTTAGGAGATCAGGGCTATCTTCCTATATTTTAGTAGGCAAGTTGGCTACATTAATTCCAGAGACTAATGAGTGATGATGAGGGAGTAACCAAGCAATTTGTAGAAACTTTATCAAATAATGTTGTAGTTGTGAGGGGATTGTGTGTAGACGCTTTAGAAGTGGCCATTGTAGAAGTTATAGGGTTACCTACTATAGACAATGAAAAATGTCCTAATTGATATCATACACTTAGAATAGATTTAATAAAATCATTTCCTCTTTAACCCATCCTCTTTTTGCTTAATTGATTAAATTAGCCTAGCTATTTAATTAATTGCATCATTTGCATCTATTCACCTAATCAGGTTAATTCACCCCCTTTCATGCTAACGTTTCATCTCATTAAATTAAATAAATCAAAATATTTAATTTAATTTCCTAAGTCATCTTATTTAATTAAATAACCCTAAGTTATTTAATTAAATATCATTTCACCTTTCTCCCATTTATTAAATCATTTAATTTAATAAATATCTCTTTAATTCTTCAATTTCCCCTAATTACATGATTAAATATTGTTTAATTAGTAATTAAACTAACTTTCCTCTAAGCAAAGGGAATATTCTCATGGAATATTCCTTATCCCCTTTTTGCACAATTAAAACTTTGTTTTAATTTGTAAATTGCCTTTTTTCCTCACCCATGAGAATATTCCAAAAGAATATTCTTATTCCTTCATCATTTGAAAAAGGGATATTTTCACTTGGCTTCTTAAGCAAGTTTTAACCTTCAACTTATTGAACAAGTCACCTTTAACCTATGTGAGTAGGTCAAAAGTGTGTTTGTTTGAGGCAAGTGTGAACCCTTGATTAAAATCTCATCATGCATTCTCATCCCTTGATGAGAATCCATGATCCATGTCTCTCATCTCCTTCATCTTGGACCGTTGATTAATCTTTTCAATGTCAACCCTTCATTCCTCATTTGATTTCCTATAAATAGGTCACTATTTGGAGACAAATGGATCCATCTTTTTCAGAGCAAACTTATGTTGTTGAAACTCATACATCCATCTTTTTCAGAGAAAACTTATGCTGTTGAAACTCATACATCCATATTTCAATTGCAAACTTATGTTGTTGAATCTTAGATGCACTCACACTCATATTTACTCACTTTTTAGCTTATCTTAGTTAATTCTAATTGCATAATAGCTTAGAGCATCCATTAATGGCTTCTATGCATCCATCTTAGCTTGTTTATAAATTAGAGTTTGAATCTTTTAGCTTAGAATTAGCTTAGATTAGCTTAGCAATAGCATAATTCGTTCATTCTTAGCATAAAATCATGGTAACTTAGCTTGCATCATGTTCATTTTTAGCATAAACTAGGTTTTCATACATCAACCACAATAGTTTCATCGATTCTCTTCCATAGAATCGACTGAAACAGGGTCACTGATCACAAGATTGGGAAAGGGTCATCTTTTCACATCAACATGACACCAATTCTAAAATAGGATAAGTTTCAGATGGGTTAGATTAGGAATTTAACTATTTTCTTAGTTTGTAGCTTTCAATTTCAATAAAATGCTTAGTTTAGATTTCCATTTTGAATGATCTTGTTTGTAGATGTAGGTTTTTTTGGAAAATTTATGCTTCGATTCATCATGAATCAAGTGTAATCGACCCTCACCAATATTTGCTCATCTCACATTCTGGTGTTAGAAGGAGGGCTAACCATTAATCTAACTATTTTTTAGCTTAAATTCCATTTTGTGTTGTTTTGCAAGACCTAGCGACGCTCAAATCTCAAACAGTGATGCTATTTCAATAGCGCCGCCATATAGCGACGCCCTAACAATTTGAAATCCTGACATTGAATTAATGCTCCAACGCTGATTTAAATCTAGCGACACATTTAATCTGGAGGTATCAAAAAATTTAAATGGTGATGCTCAAATTCACCAGTCTGATGCTTTCAAATTTCAAACTGTGACACCAAGCAAAATACCGATGCTATCATGTTGATTGTTTATGTTGCAAAGCGATGCCCATTTTCACCAGAGCACCGCCCATACTTCAAGCTATGACACTATCCTGTTCAGCAACGCCCAACCAGGGCTAATAGGGTTTTGCAGATTTTAAAGACATGGAACGAAAATGAAAGTATTTTCTATCTTAATTTCTATAATTGTAACAAGCGTTCGACGCTTTGGGGAAATTATAACCCAATTTCATGCTTTCTACTTTCTGGTTTAGGAAACACACTAGAGTTCAATTGGGTTTAAAATGAACACTCAAAGTTGGACAAAATTGAGCCTTCACAACATCATTTTATTTTGGGCTTAAAATTGAACAAGGCAACTTGATTTTTAGTTGGTGCTCTAAAAAGAACTCATGTCATTGCTTTGAGGCTTAAAACAAACTTGTGCTTTCATTGTCTTGTGATTTTCTTTACAATTGGTGTCATTTGAATGCATATGCACTTTTCTTGTGCTTCACAATGATCTTGAGAATCAAAAGCATTCTAGTGACATTGGTTGTCTAAAAAATTACCGACATCTTTCAATTGGGTTTAAAATTGAACAATCATGCTAGTGTGAGAAAGAGACATTGTGCATGTTCCCTCCTTGCACTTTACGCAAACTGGGCAGTCGAAATACAAGTGAACTCCCTCACTTTTGTTACCTCTAGAGGGTCCTACCTAAGAACAATTCGAAGGTGGCCACTCCAACCGATTTTTCACTTGGGCTCGTATATAAATGGATAAGACTAAACTATCAAGTTCTCATGGTATGTAGGCCTTAGTTGTACAGTGTCTTTCAAAATAGGGTACTACTGTAAAAATTAAAAGATCCCCTAGTAGGATTGATTAAACCATTTAGTGGCTTGCTAGATGCTTGCAAGGTGCCATGTCCCTAATTACCCGAACTAAGAACCAATTTGTTTAGAAGCCAAAATCCTAAAATATTTTTTGGTGCAAGAACAGTCGTTCTGAAGCCAACCCACATTTGTACTATTCAATTATAGAAATATAAATTTTTCTTTTAATCTATGGATTTTAAGTATTTTGAGATTTGGTGGTCCTGAGAAGTGTGTGTAATGGAGAGGAGCCAATGTTTCCAAATCTCTAACTGTCTGCATTGTCTAGTGTTTGGAGAAATCCTAGTGGGGACTCAACAAATATGGTCATTTCTATCCTAGGATTGTAAATGATTGTGAGTCAGTTTAACACTTTGCTTGGTTTCAAAACAATACAAAAACAAACATTCACTGTCATCCTCAAATTTCAAACACTTTGGCTCAAATATGGACTTCTTGAGTTAGCCTTGGTATCACTACTTGTCCTAAGGATTTATCCTTAGCAATTTCTAAATATCTTGACATTAATCTCAAACCCATATTTTCCCAAAGACAACATAGGAAATTATGGCTTTAACCTAATGATTTTCATGAAATGGACATTGTGAAAGTTATGATGTTTTTGACATAAACATCTAGTTTGGAAACATAATCAAGACAAGTGTTTGTAAAATCAATTCACTTAATCAAAGATAAATTGACAAATGAACCCCACATGACTATTTGGAGACCGATTGCTCCTATTAAACAGCCTGATCTACCAGGTGCTATAATTTAACCAAACTTTGAACTCATTAATGGTGAACAAATTGATCTTATTAGCACTTTGAGAAGTTTCACTTTTGAAAACAAGGAAAGAAATACATAGTGGAGAAACACAACAACCATTTTAGACCAAGAAAAGGAACAAGCTGATATTGAGGCTAGAAGGCCCACATTACCAACACCTATGTGGCAATAAATATCTTCCTTTCTTCCATAAACTTAAACAATTTTCACATGATCTCACATAAAATCAGGATCCCTAAGGAAAGGTCTATAGGTCATCATTTTAGACTTAGGCATCGCACTCCAAAAGCTCTTAAGAAGCACCTTTTAGTGCTTCACAAAAATAGAGACAGGTTGGTAGCAAAATTTTATAGACATGCTTCAAGGTACAGTCCATAATTATATGCATACTTTTGGAGTCAAAATCTTGATCTTTTTACATGATACCAAAATCCTATAAATGATTCATCAAACAATCAAAATTTGTAGGGGAAAATCTCCAGCCCATCACTTCAGACATAGGAATCGTAGAACAAGGTTTGGTCAAAAGTGGGCTTCAATATTTTACTGTAATCATTACACCTTGATGAGAAACTTTATGCTTGAGCTAGGAGAGCCTGAACAGGTTTAAACATTCCCATCCATCCTCTCATTTAAAATCAACATTGAGTCTTTAGGATTTGAACATTTTAGAGGTCTAGCATCATTCTCCCTACCTTGGTCTTGGAAAACTAAGGTTCACTTTAGGTCAAAATTGGGTCAAACATCTCACTCACCCCTTTATCAAATTTCATCTGTCACTTCATCCAACTTTGCAAAATTTTGAGTACACCAACACTTTATGGCTTAAACATCAAACCAATTGATAACTTATCTACTTTGTATGTGAAATGTATCTTTTTCCATGCACCTAGTTAAGCTAGTTATCATTTTTGAACTAGCTCATCTTGAAGGTCACAAGTCTACCCTAAATATTTCTAGGTTCATTAGCATCCTTTATCCCAACCTCAAAACATCAAACTCAAGTCAAAAGTGTTGTCCCAAAACATTTTCAAAGATCACTTCCCACATCACTGATCTTTTCATACCACATTATCATTGCTCCCAAAATACTAAGAGCATCCTTTTTACCTATATTTGAGTCAGATAGAGAGTTCAAACATTACAATACTCAACACAATTCTCCCATAGGTGACACAAAATTTATGGTAAAGACAAGATCACAACACAAGAGAATCATGGAGAAAACCAAAGTTACATTTACCTCAAGTGATCCAAATCCTTTAGAATTCAATCCTAGAAGTCATGTTACCTCGTCACAACAACCGTCATCTCCTTCAGGACCATATGAGATTGAAGACATCATGAATAATCCATTTGATCTTACCAGGGAAGAAATTATGGAACATCAAGCCTTTGAAAATGTAGCTATTATCTCCCTGATGTTTGTAGCATAGAATTTAACACAAGGTTTCACAACTCCATGACTAGGGCTAAATCAAACCTACATTCCTAGTCTTGCAACTAGCCTTGTTAAATATTTTGGTCACACCTCACCATTTGAAAGTAGTCCACTTGTGGGTACCCTTGACACTAATCCTCCACCTCCAACAACTGCATGGACACCTAATTTTGCTGCTTCTCCTATTCTGAAGCTCCAAAACAGCTGCACACACAGCTTGAACTTCATTATTCCACCACCACTTTGACATTTCGGGGACACCCTTCTTCATCCACACCTATGAGTACCACAAGTATGCCTACCATCACACAAAGCAATATAGACCAAGTATCTCAAAACAACAAGCAAGTGCATGTCAATACTATATCATAGAACCAACCTTTGACGCAAATAGGGACATCTTTATCCAACCCTTTGGTGGGTTCATCCATGCCATCTACCATTTCCACCTCATCCACTATCAATCCACATAAAAATAATCCCTTGGTTACAAGTTCTATCAATCCTAGAAGTACCTTGATCACAAATCCATTGTTTACATATTTTGTACAAGGCATTCCTCAAAACATAGGACAAGGGAATCTTTTCAATCAATGGACTCAAGGTCCTAGTGTGTCATTCCCATTGCAAAATTTAATGACATAATCCTCATCTTTTCCCACAGTCCCCTTTACTATGCCACATCAATCAGGACCTCAAACATACATTCCTCCACCTCATTCTACCATCTTACAAGGAATGTTAAACCAAGGGAATCCTCCACCTCTCACCAGCAATCCATTACCCACTCAAAACATTAATATCCATAATCCTTCATAGATGTCTCAACAACCACCTGATCCCACATTACAAGCACATGCCTTAGCTTTACGAAAAGAACAACAAGCCTATCAACAAGCCATCCAACAACAACAACAAGTCGCCTTAGCGGCTCAACAAGCAACCCTAGCACAACAACAACATCAGGCTCAACAAGCAACCCTAGCACAATAGCAACATCAATCTCAACAAGTTGCCCTAGCACAACAACAACATCAAGCTCAACAAGTAGCCTTAGCACAACAACAAAATCAATAGCAAGAAGCCTTAGCACAACAAGCAACATTAGCATCACAACAACAACATCAAGCACAATAAGCAACTTTATTAGCACACCAACAACAGTAGGCCCAACAGCAAGCCCTAGTGGCGCAACAACAACAAAAATCTCAACAACAAGGCCTACTAGCTCAACAATATGCCCAATAATAGCAACAAGGTTCCTATTATCCTCATTTGAACATTGTCAATCCAAATGCATTGGGAACATATCCATCACTTTCACAAAATCTCACACCATCATACACACCATATAACTCATCTGTCATCCCACCATATGCTCCTCCACCCAACCCACAAGACGATCATCGCAATTGAAATTACTCTCACAAGAAATGCAAGACCTTTGCATGGGCTAGACAAAGAAACCTCATACACAAAACTTGTGTCCTTACCCATTTGACTGAAACATAGCAATGATACCATTCCCTCATGGTTTTGAAATTCCTAAATTTGACAAATATAAAGGGAGAGGAAGTCATGTGGACCATACCAAATAATTTAATGTCATGTGCATGGAAGTTGCTTACAACGATTCATATCTAATGCACCTCTTCCCTCGAGGTTTAACAAGTCATGCTATGGATTGGTTTTCTCATTTTCCTCCCCGTATCAAAACTTTTCAAGAAATCATTGATAAATTCATCAATCACTACTCCTTCAATCTTGACATGGATGCCAGTCTAGAAGAATTATACACTCTTAGACAAAATCCAAGGGAAACCTTCGCTAAATTTCTTACGAAAATGGAGACAAAGAGCTAGTAAAATCAAGTGGCCTCTTCCCAACGAACAATAAGTGGGAATCATCATAGCCAATCTGGATCCAAATCTATCATTCCACTTGAAAATGTAATGCAACACATCATATGAAAAACTTGTCCCTAGAGCCCTTAACATTGAAAGATCCCTAATCTCACAAGGAAATACTCAAGCTTAGAAAGATAACCGTCCTTCAACTAGTTCAAATGAGAAACCTCGTGTCTGGGCTAAGAACAAAAATGTGACAAATGACGGTGTAGTAGATACTAAGATAGTCCTAAGTGCTCCTAGACCCAATAACAATCAAGTTTCTAATATCTAGCCGACTATGCAACAAACAACACAACCTCTTAACAATCAGATCAGTAACACCAACATGCAACAAAGGAAAACCGCTAACAAGAACAACTATCACAAACACAAGTACACACAGTTATCAGAACCCATCGAGATGATCATGAAGAAATTGGTAGAGTCAAATTTGATAACACTTCCTAACTTTGAAAACTACCAAGAACCACAAGAGAAGCCATCCTGGTACAAAGAGTGTGATCTCTGTGACTTTCATAAAATCAAAGGACGCAAAACAACAAACTACATGAAACTCAAGAATATCATCCAAGATCTCATAGAAAATGATACCATATATGTCAAGGTACCAGCTGGGAACTGAGATCTCAAGACATACAAGAACCCTATGCTGGATCATAACAAAGCAAACAATAATGATAAAGCTAAGGATTACACCAATGTGCAACATACCTATTCCAATGTAGTTGCCTCCTACGATAACGTTATCACTGTTGTCACCATCAAAGGATCTAGTACAAAATGTGGAGTCACCACACAACATGGAAAAATAACCGTTCAAGGAGTCCCATCTCAATCTAGGACACAACCTACTTTTCCCACATCTAATCCTATCAAGTACAATCTTCTAGATCAGCTTAACCAAACCGCCGCATAGATATAAATCTTAGAACTCTTAAGGTTATCCCCTGCACATAGGGAAATACTAGAAAAATCCTTGTCTGAGTCATCTATTCCCGAGAATATTGATATTGATCAGTTTCAAGCTATGGTAGGGCATATCACCAACCATCTTCTCACCTTCTCTAAGCAAGATCTATTTTCAACACCATCTCATAACCGTGCTTTACACCTTGAGTTTTTCATTCATAAAAACAAGGTCAAAAGAGTCTTGGTAGATGGAGGTGTTGGTCTAAACATTTGTACCTTACAGTTGATCAAAAATCCAGGCTATTCAGAAGATACTATTGAGAAGACAAAAAGTACCATCATCAGAGCATATGACAACCAAGAGCAGGTATCACAAGGAATCATTGCACTTCCAATCCAAGTGGGACCTCATATTGGAGAAACTACATGCCAAGTACTTGATCTTGATCTTCCCTATAACATATTGCTTGGCCGACCCTGGATCCATGCTCTAAAA
>VDFB02335774.1:0-13493 GCA_007258455.2 Sequoia sempervirens | reverse complement strand
AAGAGGATAGAGAAAGAAAATTCTCACAACAACCCAAGTAATGAATCCTCCAACATGTAAATATCCTAATACTTGTGTATGTAAGATTAGGAGAAAATGTTGGGGCTATATAGGGGTTTTCCTCAATCAAACCCTCATTTTTGTGTTCCCACCTCCATGGACAGCCAAATAGATAGAGAAAAATGGAAGGAGTGATAAAAGCAATCCCCGCTTGAGGAGGAGAACTCGTATCATAAATTAAGGTGATAAAAGCAATCCTCGCTTGAGAAGGAGAACCCATATCACAAAGTATAGATGCAATAGATAGGGTATGTGTGAAATCCCAAGATGTTCGCAAGCACAAGGTAAGGGAGATAGAGCTACAAGGCTTGGGGAAGCCAAAGAGGGAAAGCAAGATAGCTGCAAGAGCCAAGAGTGTTGGAAAGAGTGGTGTAAGAGCTTGAGAGTGCTTGAGGCTGTTGTAGCAAGTAGTATGGAGTTGTGCAAGCAAGATAATGAGATAGAAATGCCAGACCCAAGGATGGAAAGAAGCTAGAAGGAAAAATGAATTGAAAATACAACTTTTAAAGAGGGAAAAGAAGCTTCCTGGGTGGTTACAAGGTGTCCCAAGCCGTTACCACCCACAAAGTTAGTTGACAAGTGGAAAACATGCACGAAAATGGTCATTTGAACCTTGAAATGTCGTAGGATGCTAGTGCAGCATGTAGACATCTGTGTGACATGTTCATGTCCAAACACATCATGCTACAAAATAGCATGAATGAGAAAAGCACAAGGTTTGACACAAAGTTAACGTGTGAAGGTAGCTACTGAAAAGGGGTTTTGGAGCATCTTGAGAAGGGAAAAAGGCTAGTGTAGGGGCTAAAATGAGTGTACACAAGATGCTATGGGAGTGGACACTAAAGCAGATACCAAAATGCATGTGAAATTGCAAGAGGTGCAGTTTTACGACATTACATATGTATATAGGTATTTTAGCCATTGAGGGCTACAACACCATTTTTATTTCCCTATGCAAAGGGAAATGCTATGCCTTGTGATTCATGTTCAACTCATATAATTTTTATGCCTCATATTTCTATATATTTTACTTTCTTACTACATGATAATTTAATTAAGTTACTACTTCACATGAGTTACATGCTTATACATTTAAATTACATATATATCATATACTCTTTTTCACTCTCCTTCAATTCTTTCCATCCTATGGATACAACCAATTGAAGGGGGCATATCCTATCACTAACACTCCTATATTACACCTATGGATAGTAACATGTAACATGTACATATATTTAATCATCACTGTGACTAAATAAAGTATTATCCTAGTGTGGCATTGTTTGATATAGAAAACAATAACATGTTGTATCACTTTTGATATAGGTGAAATTTTCTAAACCTACCCTCTCATATTTTTCATGATCAATGATAGTAAAATTCATCTTGATTTTTTTTATTGTTTCTTGCATGAAAAAAGATAATTATTTCATATTTTTTCTCTATTTCAAATATTCTAATGAAGCACACTTGATGAAGGATAAACATGCATGATGACATGCAATGTGCCTCATACTTATTTGGACTTAAATATTCTTTTATATATAAATATTTAATGTAAACATGCTTTGTGAGTGCTTATATATACATGATCATTGTGATTTCCACATGCATCTCATAGTGGGGGAAAAATATTTGTATAAAATTTACACACATAGTTATTCCTATTTATTTTTATTCATGTTTTGATATATTTTTTTCATTTACATATTGTTAAATGGAATAATCTTGTTTGAGTTTATTAGCCTATCCTTAATCTACCCCTACTTATGCACATCCCACACATCCAATACACCTTCTCCATTTATGCACAAATTTATACATAATGCATATTTATCACACACTTCGTAATCACATTCATTTCTTGCACAAAAATAATTTCTCACTTATATAATATTTATCCCATAGGTGTAGGATTCATCTCATTTCCATGTAATATCCATTTGAAATTTTATATTCAAATTCAAACTTGGCCAACTCTTTCTCATTTCACTAGTCATTGTGAGCCAACTAAACACATAAATGCATGATTTATTACGATGTCCATGTATTTAAGGTAATTTAATTGAATCAATTTCAAATACTCTCCCATCCTAGTTCATTCACATTCATAGAGCATTCAATGAGAATTTTTAGAAGAACACTTTTATTGGTGCACTAAAAAGATCAATATTTACTTTAACATAATCATTTTTGACATCTACACACTTTCTTGTTGCTTAATATTTATTTGAATGATTATAAATCTAGTCTCTTCCAAAGGTTGACCTAGGAAATCATGTCCCCTAGCAATTCAACAACCCTACGAAGGTATTCTAAACATTACATATTTATAGTAGATCAAACATTACTAGATTTAAAAAACTAGATAATATAACCATATAAGTTGTGAGATTAGATCCATGGATCACATAACAAATCCATAAATGAGAATTAACCTAGATCCCTAGAATTCACCTAGAAAAGGACATAGATCTTTCACAAAATCCAAGGTGATACACAAACATAAATATTTTAGTTCTTGTCCTAAAATAAGTAAATACTAGTGCTACATTGAAATTATCCCATTTTTTGCATCAAATTTTAAAGATTATTATTTAAATTTGAATTATATACATCCATAACTATCATGAATTAATATAGGGAAAATTATACTTATATGAATGCATCTTAGTAGATTGGCCTAGGTTAGGTGCATTTATTTTCGCTAACAATATTATAATAGTAAAATTTTCATACCCATGCCATTTTCCATCTAGTTTTGTGTGTATTTTGAGGTATGCCTAATATATGTATGTAGCTACAAATGCCACACTCTTTCAAGAATTTGGGATAATTCCCCTATCTTTTTCAATTATTTACACATACATACATCCTAATATATTTAGGTTTACTCTATGCATTTAAACACACTCTTATATTGATCTTATTCAATTGATTGTCATACTTATCTATTCACCTACCTCCATTTAGCCATTTTCCTACTAGATTTGATTACTATTCCACATGAAAAATAAGTCCATGATTGTGGGGGACATTGTTGTTGCAAAACTCCCTTTACAATTGAAAATAAAATTCAAGTTTTTCTAATTGGCACATTTTACCCTTTTACTTTGAGTTGACTAAACACACTTTTGGTGAATTTTGATGTTATTTGTTAGTATTTAAATATATTCAATACATTCCTTCTAATCATCTCTCTATGTGTTAATCATTCAAATAAGTTAATCATTCTAGAGAGAAGTTAATATCATCAAACTTTGATTTAGTGCAATAAAAGAGTAAAGAATCTATATATTAGGCACTTTGTTGTTTTAATATTATTCAATTTTAAGGAGTTGATAATGATATAGTGCCTGGTTGTATGATTTGATATTTTTACAAGTTTAAAGTTTTCAAGGGGTTGATCAAAGTGTAATTCCCTCAGAGCTTGGTTTTATGATAACCTAACAAAGGCATTCATCAATACTACTAGCCTAAAATTTTAGAAAAGGTAGAGTAGAAGATTGTGCATCAAGTGAAGTTGGAATCTAAAACTTTATAGATTACTGAGATGAATATGGAGCATAAGCATAGATCTCTAATTGCAAGTTCATCCTAGACTTGTAAACTTGTTTTCTAATTGAACAAAAATCAAGTGCAACATTCTAGATGATTCCACTAATAGTAAGATACTATTTCTAAGATTTAATAATAGAAAAGTATAATAACTCTATCTATTTAACATCATTCATCAATTATTAAGAAAAATTATCACCCTCCACTTTACTAAATTTCTAAAACACACTATCTAATTTTTCTTTCCAACTAAATTTAAATGATTTAAACTAATCAAATTTATTTAATCAATCTAACCAGTTAAAAAACATGTTATGTGGATTATGTTCCTTTCCACATATAAATAGAATTTAGAAGGAAATTTTGCAATATTAATCTAATCAGCATACAAATGTATTGCTGGTTGTGCCTTGCAAGGGAAAGAAAGGAAGGAATGATTTAGTTTTCACCATCGGTCTTACCATGCCCATTCATCTTAAATAAATCTAATTTTATGGATATGTAAATCCTCTACCAAACAATTAAGTTCTCATGTTACTTTTAGGAAGAAAAAAGTATACAATCTTATTCATCCTTATGAAATTTAACGTTCTTTTTCTTTCAAAACTTTTTCTCCATACATTGACATAATTGAAATTGAAGGTTTGTGTGTGCTTATTGTAGACACCATAGAGAGTAGGTGAAAGGTTACCTCACAATAACACATAGAAATATCATATTCTTCTTGTAGACACTGAAAAATATCCCAAGCCTGCAAGCAACATTTTCTCACTAATTCGCCTTTTTCTTGCATAATTAAATAATTAAATAATTTTATTATTTTCCAAGGTCATATTCTTCTATTAATTAAATAATTTTTAATTATTTAATTAATTCATTCTATCTTTATTCCCTCTTGATTAATTTAAATAAATGTCAATTTATTTAAATTATGTCACTAATTATCCTTTTTCCCTCTATAATTAAATAAATTCTTATTTATTTAATTATTCATTTTCCATTTTCCTTCCTCTATAATTAAATAATTAATTTTAATTATTTAATTATTCATTTTCCCTCTCTTAAATAAAATAATTGCTATTATTATTTAATTTATTTCTTCTTAGCTAAGCCCTAAATCTCAACTAATTTCTTGAGTTTTGGTCCATCCTCCCCATCCTTATCTCTTTTCTTCTCAAATAATCTCATTCAATGATCATCATACCTCATATTTTGATCCTCACCCTTCATTTGAATTGGGATTTCTATAAAAGAAATTCATCACCTTCATTCCAACCTTAACCACAAGCTTTGAAGTTTTGCTATCATGCTATCTTGAGATCTAGCTATTACTATTGCATAAATTTTATTGCAAATACAAATTGCATACTACAAATATGAGAACAAACAAACCAAAATAGAGAAGAGCAATGGAGATGATTCAACTATGACATAGAAATTGAGGTTTATTGTATAATTGTTGGATTTCTAGTGTCATTTGTGCTTCATTGTTAGATTAGGGTCTTTATGGCTTGAATTTAGATAGTTTTGTAGTTGCTATAATTGATTCATGCTTTTTCCTCAAATTCTAGTTGATCTACATTTGGTGAACCTGACGTGAACTCACCAATTTTTTTGAAATTGTTGAGAAAATTTATCTTTTAGGAGTGTGCCATAATCATTCTATGCAGCATTGCATTTGAGCCTTTAAATTTCATAATCACCATACAACGTGACACATGCGAGGTTTTTCACGCCACATTTGTTGCCCAGAATGATGCATCTAACTATCATTTTGTAATAACCAAAATCATTCAACCATTGTTGTTTTAGATCATTTTATTGGATTCTAGTTATTTTGTGATATTATAATAGTCTAGTAACATCATTTGCACCATCATATTTGATGTTTTTTTATCACAAAATTTTGTTTTTATAGCCACATGTTTATGCATTGCAATTGTGCCATGGAATGACACAATCATTCATTTCTATGTTGCAGTCACCTTCCCTTGCACCACAATTATCATTCCATAATCCATATTTGTTGATTTCTATGGCACATTCATGCACTGCATTTGAGTCCCTATGTAGCACATTTGACTATCATAGTAAAAAGAGGGTATAAATATGATATTTTCATTTTCTATCTTTTACATAAAATAGGGCAGAGATTTTTTGGTTACTAATATCTAATTTCCAACTTGTGGCATTCGTTGGGAGAATACCTTTTTATCTAAACTACTAATCCAATTTCTTGCAAGGTTCCATTATGTATTTGCGAATTCTAAATTAGGAACATTTAGAATTGGTGCTTAAAAAGAATAAGTTTCTTCCATGTTTTGTGCACATGCATACATTTGTTATTGCCAAAAGTGTGTTTAGCTAAAGTATCCTGTCCCCTTGCCCGATGTGTGATTCCTGGGTGATGAGAAATATCAACATAGCATAGTCTTGAGTATCCTCTCCCCTTGCACTACGCACGATTCCTAGATAATGATAAAGAGCATTGCATAAGCTTTCCATTTTTATTTTTGAGTAGGGTGGGCCTACCTAGGGAATGATCCCCAACACATATACCTCCATTATGCTATATAAATGGGAAAAAACTAAAAGGTGAGATCAATCTAGTTATTTGTGTAGGGTGTGGGCCTTATAGTCCAAGGTGATTCTAGATGTGGGTTAAAGATCTTAGTCTCCCATTTCTATCTATGCCTAATGGTTTTCAAAGTTCAGATGAGAGTAAGAACCATTGTTTTAGAAGCCTAAGACCTTTTTTGGCCATGTGCTATTATGGTGCAAGGGATGCAATTGTACCTTGAATTTACTTACCATGTCTGATTCTTGGCTGAGGTGACACGGTTCCTTGTTGGGATTTCATCCTTCGAAGGCGACAGGTGTTAAGATGGTACATGACCTTGGCATACTCTAGTTACCCACTCCTTTTTCTCATATTTAAAATCACCCAAAAGGTGAGGTAAGCCCACTTTAGTAGATAACCCTATTACTACTAGCTAGGTTATGCTTGCTTATATTGTTTGTGAACCAAGGCCTAGCAAGTTTTATGAAAGAAAACTTGTAAAATACTTTCTTACCAAGAAGCCAAGAATAAAAATCAGCCAAATCTATTTTCAAAGTGTTTGCTATGTTTTATGATCAAATTTGGAAATTTCCCAAAAAAAAAAACCACTTAGAAAACATTAAATTAAGACAAAAAACAAGAACACCACAATTGTTAGACAATAAACTATAATTGTTAGTTGAAACACCACATTTTTTAGAAACCCTAGGAAGCCAAAAACTTGCATTTAATTGTGCACCACAATTAATTGATACTAAGCCAAAATTGATTGGTCCTGCACTGTGTGTGTGGAATTGTGCACTACATCTATTAGTTTTCAAAATTTTGGGGAAATTCTTATGTATCCAACTTTCAATTTCCTCCTAGACAATGATTGTACACTCAGACCTAATACTTGCTTAGTTCAGTCAATCCTTCCATTGCATCTTACTGTTCACCTTAGCTTGCATCTCCTAGTTTGCAATTGTCATCTTAGATTGTCCATAACCATCATCTTTGATTCTTGAGATTAGGAGGCTTATCAGACCATTGATCAAGCTATAGTCACATATTTGGGTGTCTTGACCTTACCACATTTCACCTATCTTATCCTTAGGTAGGGCCTAAAACTCACATTTCTAGTTGGTTCTATCCTCTTGAGGTATTGGCATTTAGATTTGTCACCTTGGTTTATCATAATTTGCTTAGTATCTCTTTTCAAGGTTCAACATTGCATATCCAAATCCCAAAGCATAGTCATAGTCTCATTACCACTTTTCATCCTTAAGCATAGTCATAGTGTCATTACCACTTTTCATCACAAGTTTTTTCATAAAAACATTACCATCTTACATCCTTATATCCAAAAAATCCCAAAACATATCATAGTATTATTACCATCTTGCATCTTCATCCCTAGTTGCACTCATCCCAAAAGTCTCAAGATCCAAAGGTCACAAGTATTATATGGTCTTCAATAGGTCACAAAGGAAATGAAAATACATGGACTCCACAAATGACCCCAAATTTAACCCTACTAGCACCATGAACTTTGGTTCATCCTCAAACAAACCACAAGCATCACAACCTAAAATTGCAAATCCATTTTCCAATATTATGATACATAAGGTTGAATAATGCCTAACCCCTGAAGAAATTGAAAGTGCTTCTCAAGATCCTAAGATATTGCACATCATAGAAGAGATTGTGAAAGCATATCCTCATAAATACTTCCTAGCACTTGATCAAAGTGGTGCCAAAATTCCCATTGGTTTTGACACTTCTACAATTGTAGAGGGGACAACAAAAAAAAAAATCAAGGTCAAGGTCATAACATGTTTTAAAAAGTTCATCCCATGTCACAACAAATGCATACTAGTATGCCACTTGGGGGAACTAAACATAACACACCACATGTTAGCATACCCCCTACTCCAATATTTGGGACCAAAAGAAAAAATCCAATATCTCATGGACCAAGTTCCTCATTTTCCAATCAATTTGCTACAACATTTAACAATATGGGTACCTCATTTGCAAACCCATTTACCTCTCAAAATGCACCACCATAAATCAATTTCATGGGTCAAAACATCACAAATCGAAACCCACCAAACAAAAAATGAAGGATTCACATTGCCACACCAAAAACAAAAACCCAAATGACTAACACTACACCAAACACAAGCATGCATTTTAGGTCAAATTTGAACACCAATCCACCTCCACCTCAACAAAACATCAACCCAAATCCAAACTTCACACCATAATACCAACAAGTGAGTCAAAATCCACCTCAACATCACACCAATACAAATACCATGTTTACATCTCACTTTCAACAAGGAAAATTAAATCCTTCACAACCAAACATCAATCCAGATCCAACATTTACATCCAACTTCCAAAACTAAAATCCATTTCTATCATATAACACATTCAACACAAATACCAACCCTTCCACTCCAAATGTTGGTTACCAAAGTGCATCTCCACTTACAACAAACACACGATACCAATATACCAATGTAGTTGCAAATTTTGTAGACACATCATTATCACCCATGGATACCTTAACACAAAAAATGCAAGCATTACAACAAGTATATCCAATATGCAAGTGAGTGGGAATGTATTCTATGGAGGAACTATGTCCTTAAGCATATACATGCCACCTTTCCCTCAACATTTCAACACTCAAAACTTTAAAAAATACAAGGGAAAAGGGGATCCATTAGAACATGTGAGAGAATTTCATATTGCATGCATGGAAATCACTTTTGAGCATATTTACTTGATGAGATTATTCCCACATAGTCTTTCGGGGCAAGGTCTAGAGTGGTTCACGCATCTACCTCCTAGGATAAGAAGATGAAACAAATTAGCCAACAAGTTTTTTGCACACTTCTACAATATTGAAAGTGACACCACTCTTGCAAAATCAGCTACAACCAAATAAAAAGAGGGAGAAACATTCACATATTTTGTTTAGAGATGGAGAAGTATGGCTATTAAATGTCCATATGATATTCTCGACAAATAATTGGTGCACATGTTTTTGGAGAATGTAAACAAGGAACTATTGTATCAATTGTAAATCAATTGTTACAATAATTTTGAAGAGGTTGTTGAGAAAGGTTTTTGCATTGAGAGGGCACTTGTTGCATGAGGATTAATCAAAATTTTCAAAGAAAACCAAAACAATCCCAATGACATAAATTTTGGTCTAGAAATAAGAATGTCAATAATGATGGGTTAGTTGATACAAAAGTGGTTAATAAAGTTCACCCCATCATTCATCTTAAAGGTCCTTCCACATCAAAAAATCAACCAACAAGTCAAAATGAATCCATGAATGTAGTCCAAAACAATCAACAATGATGAGGTCCCCCATGAACATACCAAAACGAACATATAAACCCTAGGAGAATCCATTCAATCAAATTTGAAGAAATTATTACAATTAAATGTCATTCAGCTCCTAGAAATTAGACACTATGAACCAGGACTTTTCAAACCAACTTGGTGGAATGATAATGAATTTTGTGAGTACCATTGTAAAGGACATAAGACATCTTCATGTTGGAAACTTAAGGACACTATCCAAGATATTATTGAACAAGGTGACATATCCATAAATAATTCACAAGGGAAGATGAATGTTGATCATAGCATTTTCAAAATTCCCTTACAAGACCATGGGTTGACAAAATCCTCCAGTTTATGGACCAATACAAGAAACCAAGCCAATTATACTAGTTCCTCATTTGAGTATACTATTAATAACTTCCTGTAGTACCCCTCCATTTTGCTTATGTTTATGATTTATGTGTTTCACTTTGATAGACCTTGGTACCTTGTTTTGGTATATTGATCAACATTAGAGCGATGGTGGATTTTTTGTGATGTGATGATACATTGTATGGTGGTAATTATTTCTGACATGCTTTATGTTAGTATAGATGTTTACTTCAAATGTTACTGCTATACATATATATGCTTATGGTAGATTAATTGTTATTTTTCTTGTCAGTTTGTTGTGATATTGTATTGGTGAGGAGAATGGAGTTGCATCACTCGCTTGCGAGTGCCTTGTGATTTCCGCGATCTTCTCCTCATGGTGTGTTTGAATCATGGATTATATATATGTATGTTATTTGTCTGATTGCAGGATTGCAGGTACATGACACCGAATCCACCTAGTTTCACAGGTCTGAGCGTGTCCAGACTCAACGGTAATGTTGATTGGGAGGTAGTAATGAGGTTTTTTTCCTAGTCTAGCCTTAAACCCAGTCACAGTATGTCATCAGTTTAGGTCTAGTATTTTTAGTTGTTTCATCTGTGTTTGTCTTGATTATTTGTTATGGAGGGATTTAATTTGTGAATTTCATGTTAGATTAATGTTCTTTTAATTTAATGCTTATTTAAATTAATTTTAAATAAAGTAAATAAAAGCTTCATATTTTATTTAATCAATTAAATTAGTTTATTGGTAAAATAATTTAGTCATTGAGGGTAAGTGCACCAAGATGGTTCCCAAAAAGGGGCTTAAATGGCCACTTTTTTCTGAAATAAGGAAATACTGACCTTGCACGTGAAATTGAGGATAGTTACACTCAATTTTGAGATGGAACAAAAACAAGGATTGAAGTGCTCTAAGTCTACTTTCTAAACTTATAATTTATTTTGAAAATGGTTAAGATTAAGGGGTTCAAAAGAGGGATGTACATAAATTGAACGTATTTGTTTTTGTTAGAAAAAACATAACATAGCAACTCTTGTATATGACTGAGCATGGTGAACTTTTTTTGTAGTATTTTTTAAAATCGCTATAGTCGGGAAGTTAGCTAATAGCATCCCTAGTTAGTGCATAATTTTTTTGATAATTTTTAATGAATATTTATTTTTTTACTAATTTTAAAAGTGGACAGATCCTAAAAAATGGAATTTTGGCCATGCTACCCCTACAAATTTTGAAAACTAATTGAAAATCATTTTTTTTAATGTGTAGAATGGAGTCTAGTTTCTAAAAATATAATTTATTTGAAATTTCAATGAGCGGTTAATTTATAAGAAAAAACACTAAACACTATTTTTTGGCAAAAAATAGACATACAAACAAAATAAATTATGGATGAAAGGCTTAACATTGTCGAAAAGTGAAAAAAATTACATCGTTGGATAGCTAAGAGAGAACCTAACATTACCCATGTTTTCAATTTTGTCAATATTGAATTAGATGCAATCTTGATGGTGAGCACAGACCCGATTATGTGAAAAATTGTAGAATTTGCAAAAACACGTCTCTGGCCTTGTTGGGAATACCCTCCAAGCCTTTGGGTTGGTATTCCAAGGAAAATAATTTCACTTTTTTCTTTTTTTTAAATGTGAAATAACGCATGCGCATTATAACGCGCTCGCATTTTTAAAAAAAAAATCATAAGTGGCTAGAAAATTGGTACCCAACTTCATGCACTATACAAAGTTAAAATTATTTTATTAAATTAATTAATTAATTAATTAAATTCCTTTTATTACAAGAATAGATTAAATATAAATTAAATGCTTTTGTGAAATGGAATTTTAAATATGTATAAAATAAAGAAAATAAATTTGATTTTTGAATTCTTTAATTCTTTAAAATAAAATATACTCTTGATAATGGTGGGAAGAAAATATCCATGAGTGGTTAGTAGATATTTTCTTGAAATTGTCATGTGTGTTAGTTGAATTTATTGCAAATTTCTTGTTGAGGATTTTCTCGGAGAAAATATTACCAGATTTGGGAAAAAACAAAAAAACACTTCACATGAAATAAGAAAGAATAGAGAACTATTGGAAAATATTGTGATTTTATTGGGTTTTGATTTAAAATTATTGGAAGAAGTTCTCGGGTACATATTTGTTTAGTATTTGCATTCTTCTGGAAAGTGGTGATTTGAAAGGGCTTTGGAAGATTGCACGCAGCAGGCAGAGCTTTTCTTCAACAGTCAATTTTCAAGCTATAGGTTCTTTACTGTTTATTTATTTAGTTTTGTGATTTGAAAAGATTGCTTGTATGAAGATTTGAATTTGTAGAAGTTTTGTTAATTTGTGAAATTAAAAGATTGCCTAAGGAAATTATTGTGTTTGAAGCTTCTATTCTTCTCGGTAGATTTTTGTTGATAATATTTTGTAGAAAATTTGTTACCTCTCTATGTAGATTTCGAAACAAAACTTTATAGTGAAATTAGAGAGCAACCCAGAAGGTGTTTGTTAAACAATTGAAAAGTTTCAAAAGAAAATAGAAGAAACCTCTGTAGAATTGTAAGTGAAACTTATGTATAAATTTGAGGAAATGGAAACCTCTGTGAGGAACTTTTCTAAACATTTCTTGTAGGAAAAATTTCGTGAATTTGAATTAGAAATCCTCTGTTGTTGAAATTGAAGATCTTTGACAAATTTGTGTTAATTGTTAGATTTTTCTCAAACTTCCTGTAGAAAACCCTTTTGAAAATAATTATCTGATTACAGTATTTTATTTATTGATTAAATTGTGTATATATTTATATGTATATATGTATATAAATTATATATATACATATACATATACAAATATATATATATATATATATATATATATTAAATTGTGAAAATTTTAGTAAAAATACATGAATTCCTGAAAATCGCCGTACGGGTGAAGATTTTAAAAAGGAATTGTCAAGAATATTTTGGAATATCATCGCTCGGGCGAATTAAGACATGGCATTTTAAAAAAAAAAATAGAAAATTTATGATGTACATTGGGGGGCCGTAGGGGCTATCCCCATAGCCACCCCCATATAGGGCGACGACTGTGAGGCAGCCAGTGCTGCCCTCACAGGCAGCGACGATTGCCAACACAACCGCTACCCCATACGGGGTAGGCTGTGTATATCAGCCCTTACACAGTCGGCGGTTGTGTAATACACAGCTGCTAAACCCTATTCGCCATATGTTCTATTTTATAAATTTTGAATTTATTTATTGTTTGCAAATTTCAAAAATTATTTTAATTTAATTTTATATATATACATAATATATATAAATATATATATATATATATAGTATATGAATATATATATATATATATGTTTATATGTATATATGTATATATATACTTTTATTGTTATATACATTTATAGTATAAAGAAAATACTTTAGTATTCAAATAAGGTATTATTTATTAAATGCTTGAATGCATGAGATTAACTATTTAAAAAAAAAAAAAAAAAAACAATAAGGTTGAAAAGGAAAATTTGATAATTATTTTTGTGTAACTGAGAAAATCAGAATTAGATTAATTGATTCAATT
>VDFB02335773.1:0-12018 GCA_007258455.2 Sequoia sempervirens | reverse complement strand
GAAGACAAATTCTAAATGTATGAAATAGGTTCACTCAATTTAAAAGGAGTCTTGTGTAAGGTATGATTCTAAAACTTAATATTTCCAAAGCCCATGATAGGGATTTATGGGATTTTTTCTTAAAGTCCTTAAAAAATTGGTTTTCAAGATAGACTAGTCATTTTGATTTATGAGTTTATTAGCACTCCAAAATTCTCTATTCTAGTTAATAGAACTCCTAAAGGTATCTTCAATTTTGATAGGGGTCTTAGACAAGGTGACCCTTTATCTCCTTACCTCTATAGAATTATGGAAAAATTCATAAGAAGAAATATTTTGGATATGATAATATTTGGAAAAGGTTGCTACCACCCTTCAACCTTTAGTTATTCAATATTTTATCAATGACACCATACTTTTTGATATGGTCTCTATTATTGAAACTAGAAAATGGAAATAATTTTTAGAGTATTATGCCACTATTTTTTGTCAAAGCATCAATTATGAGAAGAGTCAATTATATTTTTTCAGCACTAAGGTGGTATTACAATAGAAAATGAAGGCTATATTGGATTGCAACTATGCTCAAATTTTGGCTACTTATCTAAGGCTCCCTCTTATTTTAAAGAAAGTTACTTAGACTTTCTAGAATTTTGTCTTAGAAAGAGTCTAGAGGAAACTTGGTTGTTGGAAAGAAAATATCTTGAGCCAAGTGGGAAAACTCTAGTTACTTAAAGCATCCCTTCAAGGTATCCCTATATATTTTCTCTCCTTATTCAAGATCCCTAATTACATGGATGAAAAAATCAAACAAATCTAGAATATATTTATTGGGTCTAGGGTTGAAGAAAAAAATACTAGCCCTTGTCAATTGGGAGAAAGTTTGTACTCCAAAATCTCATGGGGGGCTAAGTATCCTTAAGATTCAAATAAATAATAAGGCTTTACTTGCCAAGGTGGGCTAGGGTTTTTTGAAGGACAAGGAGGAGTGGAGTTTCGTATTGAGAGCTAAATATCTAAATAATATGGAAGTGACTAACTTGTTGTCTTCTATAATCTTCCTTAAAGTTTTTTTTATTTGAAATAATATTCTTAAGAATAAGAGTCTAATACAAAAAGGGACAAATCGAAGATTTGAGATGGTAACAACATTAGCTTCTAGGAATATAAGTGGTTGGATCATCAACCCTTAGCCTCTCATTAGATCTTTTTAAACAATATGTTCAATGTTTCTAGCAATTTCTTTTTCACTTTTGTGAAGGATTAATTATGTAGAAATGGATTGATATTTCAATGAAAGAACATTCAAGAGTGTTTCCTAATTAAAATCAGTTGATCATAATTAACAGAGTTCTACAAAAGAGACTTTTAGAGCATAGAATCCCTATTTTCCTTGTTGAAGATGAGATTATCTAGACTTAGAACAACAAAGGTATTTTCTTTGTCAAGTTTGCCTATAGTTTATTGTTAGGTCCCCTGTCTAGAGAATATTTTTGGAAAATATTTTGGAAGCATAATATTATTACTAAAGTTAAGTTTTTTAGGTGGACTTTTGTTCACAAGAAAATCCTAACTCATGATATCTTGAAAAAGAGAGGGCTCCAACTATCCAACATATGTGTTTTGTGCCATAAAGATGAATAAATTTTCTCATATTTTCTTCTGTTATGAATATTCTATAGTTATATGGAAAAAGGTTATGCTTAAATTAAGCATCTTTTGGGTGTTGAATAGAAATATAGATTCCTTTATTGAAGGATAATAGTCTCTCTTTCTACACCTGATTCTCAAAGAGATTTGGAACCGGGTTCCCCCTCACCTTGTTTGGAGTATTTGGAGGGAATGAAATAATTGTATTTTTCATGATAAAGGGAAAAAAATATGAACATATGTTTTTCTATTTTTCTAAACTTATTGTGGAAAAGGTTTTTAAATCCAACTTCAAGAAGTCAAAAGTTCTTCCTACTCCTATTGAAGTGTACATTGTTGAAAATTGGGGCATAAAAAATGACATAAGCAAAGTTGTCAGTTCTAGAAAACTAACACATGCTAATAATTTTTGGAAACCTCCTCCTTTGGGATGGGTCAAGTTGAATTTTGATGGTGCATCTAAAGGAAACCCTAGATTGGCTAGTGGTGGAGGAGTGGTAAGATCTCATGATGGGAAGGTTATTGCTACCTACTATGTGAATTTAGGAGTCAAAGCCAATAACAAAGTTGAAGTCTTTGTGGTATTTTATGGGGTTAAGATGACACTTTTTTAGGAATCCAATGCCTAAAAATTGAAGGCCTCTAAATTCCAACTAGGGGTAGCATGGGAATTGATCCTAAAAATTAAAATCACACACCTTCATTGTGGGATTTTGAAAACACGTCACCAATTAATTATTGTCAACAAGCTCATTGCTTTCGAATTAATTATTGTAGGGAGAGATATTGAAGGATAGTTAGTTTTAAGAGCCTCATTATTTCTAGTTTGTAGTACCTTCAAAAATTTCTTAGTTTTGTTTGGTGCTCAAAAATTTGTGTCATCCCTTCTCTACATTTCTACCCTTTTGTGTTGATTTATAAAATTATGGGGGTGATAGAGTTCACATTGAACCTATGTTTTGTGAAGAGGTGAAAACATATAATATTGTTTGACACATTTGTAAGGAGGGTGGCATTTCATCTTGTATGGATTATTTGAATTCCTTTGATCAAACCCTTTCTATTCAATTTACAAAGCTATCACATAGAAGAAATGTGTAGGTAGGGAGAGTGGGTCTTAAAGTCAATGGAGATGTTATTGGAATTGCCACATGGATGAAGTGTATAGGGCTAAAATTTAGAAGCTAGAGCAAGGTCTAGGATGTTTAAATCATGAAGGGATTCTTCAATGAAGGTGAGGAATTGGTCAAAAACCAAAATGGGTTTAACAAAGAAGCATCGTCAACCCCTTAGAATCAGGTGTGCTAGGTATTAATTAAGCATTTCACTTTAGAGGGATGATTCAAATGCTATTAGACTTGTCACTTCCCCCTTTTAATCCATTTGAGGCATAAAATATTGATTAGTTTCCCTTTTTTGTTGATTTCACATGAGAATTTGGTGAATGAGGTGAAAGAAAAGTATGACAAAAGCACTAGCTGTTTTCCTGTTCCATTGCACTGGAAGGCCTCATCTTTTAGCTCTACCATTTCCACTTGGCATTCTTCCCTACCAAACCAATCAAATCCTGTTTATTGGACTCCACCCTTACTAGATCCCTAGATAAGGGCAAGAAGCTTGTAGTTCTTGAATGTAGTGACCCTAGCCCTTCCCCAAAAAATGAGTACCATGTTACTAACCCATCTCCTACGTCGAAGTCTAAAGGTGGGTCTAGTGTGAAGAAATTGGGAAGTAAAGTTAAGAGAAAAACTCTAAAAAGGAAAACTAAGAATGTGTAGGGTAAGTATAAGAAGATATGTGTCCTTTTCATGAGAGTAAGGAAGAGGCCAATCAACTTGATGAAATGGAGGATTCTCTAGGTAGGATCAAAATAGGAAAGTAAAGCACTAGGGCTTGCAGGTTTACTAGGTTGGCTAGGGACTAAATTGATGATATGAAAGATAATGATAACTTCATTGATTTTGTGGATGAGTAGAAAGACAAGGGTAGAATTAAAGGGCACATGAAGACCAATTACACTAAGGTGCACACCCCAAAGCATACCCCCATGAGGTACAAGGGCACCAATCTCTTTGAAGAAATGAATAGACTAGACTCTAAGGATGACTTTGCTAACTCTCTGATGGCTATGTGAACAAAGATGCCCCTTAGGCCAATTGTGACCTTTGCACCCAGATTGCTACCTAGATGGAGGCCATCAACACAAACATAGTGGAAATGGAAAAGAAGTTGATCACTGCGACAAAGACCAACATGAAGATAATGAAAGCTTCACTCAATTTTTTTTTGTGCTACATGATATGGAGTGGAAGAGGTAAGAACTAGCGACTACTAATGCTAAGCAATATAATCAGATGCACAAAGTTATTGCTAGCCTGGAGTGGGGAAATCTTTCCCTCTAATTATCTCTTGGTCTTTGGTTGTGTCCTTTTTTTGTCTTTTTGTTTGCTATTTTTGGTTGGTTATCTATGAACTATTAAATTGTTGTTTATGGCCTATGTGGGCTTGTTCCTATTTTTCTATGCTTTAACGTTGTTTCTATAAGGGTCAGGACCCTAGTTTCTCATTTTTTAATATACAAAATAGACTTTCAAATATGCATTTTATTGTACCTTATCAATTATTTTTTCTTACAACCATCAAATGTAAACACATTTTATCTCAAATTTCAATACATTCTATTTTATACCTACAAATTTACATAAAAAATATTTAAGTATGTTAAAAGTCACCGTGCAATCTATTCAATAGAACTTAAAGTAAGCACATCTAGAAAAGAATGACAATAAGTTTATAGTTACATCATTACTCTAGATTTTCATACTCATTTGAGTGGCAAAGAGGTCAAGAAACACAATATATACATATTATCACTAACATGTCTATACTTTAAAAATAAATAAAAGAGAAAACAAAATATTAAAATGAAAGCTAAATATTATGACAAATAATAATCATAATAAAAAACTCAACATTAAAACAATTATAATATATTTAGAAGTTTAAAAAAAATTAATTATAGATTTACTAGTCATTAGTTTCACTTTGTTTTTTTTTCTAATTATTTGATATTTCATCTCTTTTGTTTTAAGAGTCAACTTGAGTAACAATTTGTCAACCAACATCATTTATGCAGTTTTAGAAATTCTTTGAATTGTATTAGAGTACAAAAATTGTGCACTTCAAACTATTGACTGCTAAAACCCTGCAAAAGTCCAAAAGAATAGACAGAAGCTGAGTGTTAGGAAGCCGTAGTTGTCTTCTGCAAGTTTCAGAAAACCTTTGTTCACACAATGGAGGGTGACAAAATAAAATATTCTTGTCAGACAGATTTTTTATTAAAGGAGATACAATGAAATTAGTGAATATGATGGTGTATAATATTATTCATTAGACTATAAATGAAGATTTCTTTTACTAGTTATGCACAAGACTCTATAAATGAAAAAAGGGCTATTTTTTTGAATCCTTTCTATCTCTATCACGTTCATATGTGATTCAGGCCATGCAAGAGCTGGATTGATAAGACATCAAAGGTAATTAGGTGGGTAATTATACTTCATTTTAGTATCTTGTGAGACTATATAAGGTCATTCAGTGATCAAGATAAGCTTAACATTGTTGCAGAGAAGATCATCATCTTAGAAATGGGTAGCAGCAGCTTTGGTATCACAGCCAGGCCTGTCATATTCCTTGTTCAACTCTTTGGAGTGACAGCATGTGTACTAGTGCTTTACTGGTGCCTCCATTACCGTGGAGGATTAGGTTTCAGCTCCTCAAACAAAGAGCATATCTTCAATGTTAGCAGGCCTTCTCTATTCTTCTTTTTTCAATTGTTCTTAATATCCTTCTTCAATGTTAGCAGGCCTTTTCTATTCTTCTTTTTTCAGTTGTTCTTAATATCCTTCTACACTCTTGAATTCCATCTGATAGAAGCTTTAAAGAGTTCTGTTTATTTCATTCATACGAAGTCTCTCCAAGTTCAACTCCATGTAAGTTTTGGTGTGTATACTCCTAACAATCTGAGACACTGCAGATACATCCAGTTATGATGTTTATTGGCTACATATTTCTTGCCAGCCAAGGTAAAGCCAAACTTCTCTATTAATTTCTGATGATATCTGATCAAGTCTGAGTTCAACTTAACTTTATATATCTATGGTATTGTGCAGGCATTCTAGCTTACAAAATGGTTCCTGTGAAGAAAAGGCTTCAGAAAATAGTCCATCTGAGTCTCCTAGGCCTTTCTACCATCATGGGTGCTCTTGGGATATACCCAGTCTTTAAAGTCCACCATGACACCCATATTGATGATATGTTTAGCTTGCACTCCTGGATAGGAATGGGTGCCGTCTGTCTGTTTGGTTTGCAGGTAACTTGATTTCATATCTAACTGGTTTAGTTAATTTCTCTGAATTTCATACTCAGATGGTTTAACTAATTTCTCTGTATTTTATGAATTAATGAATCACTTTCTCCACTTTTTGTGCCCAGTGGGTGGTGGGACTCATAACATTCTTCTACCCTGGAGCATCAATGAGTACAAGGAGTAGTATGGTTCCTTGGCACACGTTTTTTGGGCTTTTTCTGTATGCAATGGCAATAGTAGCTGCAGAAACAGGGTTTCTGGAGAAGCTTCAGATTCAGGAGATTGAGACAGGGTTAGATAAGTTCGGTGCAGAGGCCATGCTTGTCAACTTTACTGCCATAATTGTACTCATGTTTGCAATGTTGGTCGTTCTGTCCACCATCCTTCCACGGGCATAAAATCAAAATGACTAGAAACAAAGACTTTCTTCTCATAATTATGTATGTACTTATAGTTATTCATAATATATAATATTTATATTAACCAGTTATTCCTCTCTAGAGCATGTTTCAAGGATAGATATGGTGGGTCTTGGGCTTTGGTTATATAAAAACTTTCCATATGCCGTATATTTATCTAATTCACACACCACCCACTCTTGTGTTGAGGAAATAAAATATTCCACATGCCAAACAATTAATTTAGATAAGAGAGTTGTGATAGATAATTGAATTGAAATAAATATGATAATTAAATAAGGAGATTGGTGTACTTAGCTTTAAGGTTGATGATAGATAAAATATATTGTGATGTTTTGAATTAATTTTTCACTGCTAGAAATTTAGTTGTTTTGGCTTAATAAGTGTCTTAAATCAAGGTCAATCTTGAGACATGTATAAAAATGATTTGCAGGGACAAGGTGATAGTTTTGAGGTAGGGAACAAATATATCTAGAAATAAGTGTTGATAAAGATGAAACAAGGATAGTAGATAATGATAATGACTAAAGGATGATGAAGTAACATGCATGATAAGGTAAAACATTGATAGACATGGAATCATAAGTAGACATGATAAACATATGATAAGTTAATATAGATCATGATAAAGGTAAGCTGCACAAGAAGTATAATGATCATGACATAACATAAGAGAAACAAAATATATGAATCATATGTGAAGAACACGTGAACAACTCAAAATTGAGGAGGAAAGTATGTAGGTTAAACAATATAAGTAGAAAGCATAGAATTGAACAAACAAACATAAGTATGAGGGAAAAAATAAGATGAAGAAGATGCCCCATGCAAGAATCAAATCATTAGTCATAACATAGAAGGTGAAATTAGAAAAGAAAAAAATAATATTCATAATAAATGAGGTGAAATGAGAATAGGAAAAACACATCAAACATGGCATTAAATTACTAGTTTTTTTTTATATGTAAGTTCCTTATTGTTCCTAGGTCTAGTATAGGTGGTAAAGTCATGATTAGCTTGATGAGTGTCACCTTATAATTATTCCTCTTTCTTTTATTCTTTCTTCCTTTATTGCATATCATGAAGATATTTTTCACTTTCATATAGAGTTTGTGTGTGAGTGGGAATGTAAGTTGTAGACACCTAATATTTTCCTAGTACACCCTTGTCCCAATCAACTAAATAATTACATCACTAGGTAGTCAAATCTCATTCACCTAATGTCCCCTATCTAATTAATTAATCCCATTATTTAAGTAGTCATTTTTCCATCTAATATAATTAAACAACTTTATTGTTATTTACGCCTATTCTCTATCTCACACATAATTAAATAATCCCATTATTTACTAACAACTAGATGAGAAAAATAATGTTGTATGCACCTCTTCCAATAATATTTTCCTCAAATTTCTAGGTAGGGGTACATATATTCTCACATTCTACCTTAATAACCCATTTGTATCAAAATAATACCTAGAATCTTTATTTTTTTCCCTTTTAGCAAAATTTCCGTAATAAAGAGGATCATTTTTAATTATTGCTATAATATTTTCTACCTCATTTCATATTGAGGTTTGGCATAGCAACCAAGTATTTCCTTTTACAAAGTGTACCTACAACATATAATATGCTAAAATCATAGTCAGATACCAATTCTAACCATTATTTTTGTCAAAGATTCATTTTTTATTTCCTAAAGACATACCCCAATCTCTTATGAGGACAAAGAATTTTCCAATCAAATAATGTCTCCATGTTTGTAAGATGTATACTAAGTAGCTAGCTTAAGATCATGTCTTTCATGATTATTTTTATTCTCTTCCAATTCTATAGATTTGCATGAAATAAATTAACCTTTTTGAAATAATACTCTACCCAATTCATCCAAAAACATCCACCCAAATAATAAATGGACCATTTGTATCAAGAATGAGTAGTATTGGTGTATAAGTTCGCAAAAAAAATTACTCTTAGAATACCATTTCATAGGCCATAGTCCACTAAAATTTATTCCTTTTCCTTTGAAATTATTTTATTAGACTTGCATTTTGGGAGTAGTTTTCAATGAACTTATGATAGTTACGAAATTCCTCGCTTTGGTTTTGGATATTTTTTCATAAAGCTTTAATTCTCTTGAGTATTAGAGTAATAGCCATAAATACTTCTCATGCTCATAATGATTTTTATATTAAATGAGTATGTCATCTATGAACATTAAGAAAAAAAATTGAGCATGTCTAAAAATACATGATACATTAGGTTTATGAATGTTGTGAGTGCTTTTACTAACCTAGAGGAGCATAATGAATTTGTCATGATCATACCTTGTCCTAAAGGAAGTCTTATAATGTATATCCTCATATTTGACATAGATTTGATGATACCCCAAATTTTAAAGTAATCTTTGAGAAAATGTCTACCCTTCTAAGCTAATTAAACAAGTTCTTTTTTGAGTTATGGATAGTTACTTTTTATAGTAGCTTTATTAAGCATTCGATAATCAATACACATTCTATGCATGCTACCTTGATTCTTCAAAATGAGCACCAATGTGCAGCCCCAAAGATACATTAGGTCAATTATTTGACCTTTTCAATCAATTCATTTAATTGAACTTTTAATTCTTGAAGATTTGCTACATTCATCTTTTATATGGTTCCTTTTAAATAGGTGCTATTCTAATAATTAGTTATATAGAGAAGTCAAGTTCATTTTTCAAATTCATGTTCCAAGAAACTACTCAAGAAACACATCCTTATATTCTTACAAAAGTGGTGATTAAGAGTGGTGGACATCTCTTAGTAGCCTTAAATATGTACCCTTTACCACATACAACCAATGGTCTTTCCTTACAACTTCCTCATTTTCTTAGTTGGTATTACCTTTAGTTTTCTTTGAATAGGAAGGCCCCAAAAAGAGGTCTTTCATCCTTGGTCATCCACACATATATGACCTTTTTACTCACACAATCATCTTTATGCTCTTCAGACTAATTCACCCAAAGATCATACCATAAGATCCCAAAGGCATGCCTAAAATGTTCACCTTAATGTAGAAAGTTTCTAATTCATTTCCTATTTCCTTGACCATTTGGACCTTTTATTCCCTTGCCCAACTTCACATTTTCTCCAATTTTCTTGACCATTTTAGATATTGGACCTTTTATTCCCTTGTTCAACTTCAAATTTTCTCCAGATCTTAATCTCTTTATTATGATGGAAATTACAAAAAACTATCCCATGAATCTACTAGAATACAAACGAATTTTTTAGCTATATTACATATGCACTCATGGTTAGGGGGCCTTACTAGACCACCCAGCCACACAACCTAAACAAAATCACACACAATGACACAACACACAAATCAAAACTCTTGCTTTCATGGCCACCTCTCTTTCTCTCACAACTCTCTACAAAATTTCCATAATATGACCTTTTCTGTGGCCAGAAGACACAAGCGTAGTTAAGGAGCCTTACTAGACTACCAACCATGTACCCTAAAAAAATCAATAACAATAACACAACACACAAACTAGAATTCATCCAATTTGATTACCAAAAAAACTTTTTTACATTCGATTTTATTCATTACATATTGACTTGCTTTCATAGCCTTATCTCTCTCACAACACTCTACAAAATTTCTATATTGTGGTCTTTCTTGTGGCCAAGAGACCCTCTTTACATTCAGTCTCCAAATAATTTTCTTCCCTCTTGGCAGCTTACCCCTTCAGCAGTGTGATCATTCCTTTTTATTATGCCTGGCAGTTCAATTGTTTGCTAAGAATTTTAACCATTTTTGCAGTGTAGGAAAATGCCTCCCTGAAAATGCTGCTCACAAACTACTTTCCGATCATGCCAAACCATCGCCCAACAGCCGTGCCCCTCCTAGAACATCTAGTCCTTGCTCTAACACTCGTCAACTTTTCAAGTGTGCAAAAAGATTTTTCGTCTTTGCCATCATAACAGTCTCCGACGTCGTTACCCACTACCCAAACACTTGTCATTATTGCACCCGGTCGGCTTCCAACCTGGCTTGTCGAGCCTTCATGTCCTTTTTCTATAGCTTAAGCAATTTCAATGGTTCCATGCATTAACAAACTAAGAATTTGTGAACTACTGATTTTGTCGATAATTAAGTCCTTCCTCATTTTTACCAACTTTTCTTTCTCTTGCTTCCTTCGTCGAAAAACTAGGACTTTCACGAACCATCATCGGCAGTTCAGAGAGTTTGTGAACCTACGATCTGGCCGACAAATTTTCTTCCAAGTGTTTTCAACGCAGAATGGCTTTCACGAACCTTTCAAGTCTTCCCACCCTTATCCATTTCACCATGTTGGTGACTTGTGGAACCCACAAACCTGTCGATCAAAATCTTCTTCCAAGATTTTTCAACCCATCGGTGAGTTAGCGAACTTCCAAACTTGTCGACCAAATAATTCATCTTCACCATTTCGGTGATTTTTCCTTTCGACGAACCGAGGAGGTCGCTAACCAATTTCTTCGGTGAAATGGGAAAATTTTGAACTAACAATTTTTCTAAAAAAAACTTACTTTCTTCCTTATTTTTCAATGAATCATCATTTTGGAAAATTTGAATTGCAATGAACCACTTTTCTTCACATTCGGTGAACCAAGAGGTTCATGAACCTTTGGTTTGATCAAAATCTAATAACTTCTTCAATATTTAGTCAAATTTCACCAAATTTGGACTATTAATATTCTTTAGGTTTTTTGTCACAAAGAAATTTTGATCTAACTAAAATTCCTACTGAAGAAAACACCAAAACCTATCAAAATTGAATCAAAACTAAGCTGAAAATGAAAAGTCAATCTAAAATTCTTTTTGGTTGATGAAGGATCACCTATGAATCCAGAATCTCCTGTACCATTAAGTTATACTAAATAAATTTAAAAAGTAGGATATTTATTATCAATGAATACACAAAAATTTCTAATGGGAACTTGATTCATCAAGGTTCTAGACAATCCCTAGCATAATGGTCATTGCCACAATTCCAACTCATTATAGGTCATGTAGATTATATAGGTATAAAAAAAATCCTTTAGCATGTGTTTAATCTGTAGATTTAAATTTTTAATAATGCACATTTTTATTGTAATTTTCTTTACCTTTATATTTTTCTAATTAAAATTTGTGAAAAACAAAATTGGTGAGTATTTTACCACCTTATTTTTCCTCTAAAATATTTTTATTTTATATTTATCATTAGATTTGTATATAGCTTTCAATCTAGGAGACTCGTTTTCTTCTCACTTATGGGTAGATTGAATTACAACAATATTCTTTGGATTTGTCATGCTAACATCATGCACAATGATAATTTCTTTAGTCTCAATTTAGATTTTGTTACTTAGGATTCTTGATCCTTCACATACTCCACATATCTAAGTAAGCTCATGAATTTTTTTTCAAATTAAAAAAAAGGGCTACTATCATGTTGCAATATTAAATTTCTACTATTTTCTATTAAAATATTCTCATGAAAATTCCCTTTCAAAAAATCCCAAATAAATTCCCCCATATTGTACCCTTTCAAGGTACTCAACTATTCCCACCACAATGAGGATTACA
>VDFB02335772.1:0-25842 GCA_007258455.2 Sequoia sempervirens | reverse complement strand
AAGTCTTGTGCAATTTTTATTTTTAGAATGCTGATTTTTGTGCTTCAACGGACGAATTTTTTGAGAAATTTTTCTGAGATATGGGTTTTGTTCAAAATGGCGATACAAGACAACCTAGATCATCCGTTTTTGAAAATCTTGAATTTTGACTGAAAAAGCAGCAAACCCTAATTTCTTCAATTTTTCCCGAAAAAAGCTGGCATCTGGGTTTTGTTCAGAATATCGTTAGAAATGGACCCAGATGATTGGATTTGCAAAACTCTGACGTTTGATTAAAAAAGCAGCCAACCCTAGGTTTTTGGAAAAAGCTGCGATATGGGTTTTCTTCAGAAGACTGATTGGAAAGGACCCAGATGGTTGAATTTTGAATGCACTGAGGTTTTCACTGACATGCAAGATAAAAGCACTTGCTGCAACTTGATGAAGTTTCTTGAAAAATTCTTCAGAAGATAGAGGCAAAAGACCCAGATGACTGAAAAATTGAAAGCCTTGGCCTTCTGCTTGAAAAACTTGATCTTCTGGAACAAAAAGCTTGAAAGAACAAGGGTTTATGCTTGCCGGTCTGAAAAATCTGATGTAAAACCAGCAACTATGGATTCTTGAATCACGCACCTTTCAAACTTGTTGCCCAACTTTCTCCTCCGATGCTACCTCGCGAAAAATAATGAAAGTACATCAAAAGAAGGCAATAGACTGCTTTGATTTAGGTTTTGCTTTTTTTTTTTCTGCTTTTATTTCAAAACCCTAAATCTCAGCCTCTTGAATTGGACGCCATCCTCTTCTTTTGCAAATTTTGAAAATTTTGAAAACTTCCAAAAATCTCTAAGGCATGGAAATTTGGGCGCCTTTCTCCAAGAGGGGCGCTCAACTTCACCAGACTTAGTCAAAATTTCCACTTTTTCAACTTTTCTCCATTTTAACACACCACTTCGCCTCTGATTTCCCGTTGACTGATTTACCCGACAGGCGAGCTGAGTGGTTCACTGCGGAGCCGGACTGATTCTGAAGAAGACGTTTTGGAGGCACCTCCTGCTAAAAACTTGATTTCGACCTCCGAATTCACGGGAGGCTTTTCCTTCTAGGGGCGCCCAGTTTCTTCAGTGTTAGCCATTTTCCTGATTTCCAAGTTCTTCATTAACTTCTCTTCCGCAGACGATCTCGTTAAATCTTGAGCTCCGGGCGTCGGATTGCTGAATGGCTGTGCTCATCGCGAAGCTGACGAAGAATGAACGGGGGTGCTCTAGAGGCACGTTTGTCAAAAAGTGGATTTTTACCCTTCAAAAGGTTGGGCGCCTATCTTGGCTGGGGGCGCCCAGTTTACCAACAGTTTTTTTTTTATTTTTTTTTTTACTTTTGCTTTTGGATTTCTCTTTTCACCTCTCGTCGGACCCTCTGTTCAGCCTTTTGAATCTGATGACTGCGAGCTCCGTTTGTCGTGCTGAATAGCTCACTGCAAAGCCAGTTGAATTCTGAAGACATCTCGTTGTAGCTTCGACTGCAAATTCCTCTGTTTGCACCCTTGAAAAGTTGGGCGCCTTTCTCTTATTAGGGCGCCCAGTTTCTCCAGACTTAGAAAAATTCTTAATTTATTCAACTTCAAGTTTCAGATTTTCACTTCATACCTTCTACTTTGACTTGAATTTGCTGGAGACTGGATCATCGGATGCTCTGACGGGGATATCCATCGCGAAGCTGACTGAAAACTGAGCAACTTCCATTGGGGACCCAAACCCTAATTCCTTCATCTAGTACCCTGAAAAGGTGGGCGCCTTTCTTCAACTGGGGCGCCCAAACTTAGCAGACTTTGAAAATTTTCATGACTTTTCACTTTTCTTCCTCGATCCTCGTGCATGTTCATCATTTTACCTTCTACCGGAAGTTTTGAATGCTAAAATTAACGCCTGGCAGCCGGATGACCTCCATTGATGACCTCGGAACTCCAGATATGCTTCTTAAAAAGCTGAATAGACCCAGTAGGGCAAAACTGATTATTTTAAGATTCTGACTGCACCAGCCTGATACGGACACATTTTGAGCCAATCAAAATCAGTTCGGACCCTGTCGGACCAACTTTCTATTTTTAGAAAATTTTGCCGCGATCCTTCGAAGAAAACTAAAACCGTAAACGCTACTATTTCGAGAAAATTTCTAAAAATAGCAGTTTTCCTAAAATTTAGGGATGAAAAACTGAGATCTGGGTTTTGTAGGTTAAGCTGCTCTTAGCAGACCCAGATCGTCAGAAATTGAAAATTTTGTTTTTTTAACCCTCCATGCAAGACATGCACACCCAAATTTTGACCTTTTTGACTGTTTCGACAAGACTTTTACTTATTTCTTCAAAATGTCTAAGTGTAACAAAAATTTTAATTTTGGGGTACAACATTTCTTATACTTGCCTTCAGTCCTAAGTAATTTGTCCTTAAGCGCCTGATAGGAGTTATCACACTCCTCAATGATCTGTGCTCCTGTGGGGCGACCTAACTCCATGGTTGTGATCATATAATTCTCCGATACAGCCTCATCTCGATCACAATCAACCCTAGGCACAACGTGAAGGGTACGAGAGCCATCCTCATCTGTTGAGATTTTCGAAAATTTCCTAGCTCTCTTCGTAGTTGGAGGCGCGCTGATCCTACTCAAAAATCCCTCCATCTCTACCGCTGAATCAGCCTCTTCACTGGGGCTTCATCTCATTCTATCTCTAAGCCAATCAGGTACTACCTGTTGTATATCAAACGGCTGCTCGTCCCTTTCTTCCTCCTCATGGACTTGTTCTACTTCAATTTCATTCTGGCGAGGCTCATTGGCCTCTAATGGCTGAGTATCTCCTGAAACTGCATCATCCTCTAGAGCTGCCTCAAGCTCATGTTGGAAGTGTGTATCGGTAGCAGTTTCCTCATCTTCCTCCTGTTGATCATCTCTAGTAGGTGCGTTAACACTTTGGCCAACTGATTCTCTTCCTGGTGGCTGATTTTCCTCATGTAATTCCCGCTCTTGATTACATGCATTTCTCTAATCAGCAAATGATGAGACCTCCTGTATACTTGGAGAACATGTCTCCAATGGCGTAGGTGACTCAACCACAACTCTCGAAGGCTCCGGCTAAACTGGCTCCTTCCTTCAAGATTCTGGACCTCGAGTAATCTGTTTCTTTCTGCTGGTAGTTGGCGTCCTATGATCTCCCATCAAGTTGTAAGTCAAAGGAATTGGCCTACTCTTCAATCTGCTCACATGCCTTTCGACCCATGCTCTGGTGAAAGTTAGGACCGGTATACAAAGTGTGTCCAAATCAGCAATCTCCGGCTCTGACCAATCCGGGAGTGGAAGTGGTGTGTCTCTCACTGCCTCATAATCTAGATGGAGAACATTCATGTCCTCATCCACCTAGTCTGGAACTAGAATAATTTCACACTCCCTAATCATGCTTATTGGTAGCCTCGAGAACATTCTTTTCCTGACTTCAGCCTCATCTGAGGTATTACCCCAGTAATCCTCAATATTTGCCTTATGAATAAACTCCTCTAACAGTATCCATCTAATATTCCTGTGAGGATCGTAATACTGCCTGCTGGTGTGATAGGATAGATGGAAGAATTGAAGCTCATTTTCAGCTTCCCTGGCTGCCTGAAGTGAAGGACACACTTCATCTGAATTACCCATGATGATTGGGAAGTCAATTCTTCCCTTCTTTCTCTTCTGAATTTTATCGTAGGCAACAAGTTGCCTAGATATTTCTAACATCAAAATTCTATTCGTTGGGTACTTAGGCAATCTATACGGGTATGAAGAAAATCCTTGCAGCCTAATATAAGAAAATTTCGGAAACTGAATAAACCAGCACCCATACCTTTCAATTAATTCCTAAGCTTCCCTCGAGATCCTGTGATGAGTCCTTTGTTGAAGTGATTTCGTTATATGCATGGTGAAGGCATCATTGACTCGCTTGTAATTGGACGTGCTTGTCAGGTGCAGCTGTGGACAAGCCTTCATGAATTCTGAACTAATGAGAGCCACGACCAATTGGCTCCTTGTAGGATATTCCTCTGTACTTCGTCACACAAGCCAACATGTAAACAAGGTAGGAGCCCATGTAAAAAGTCTTTGTTCTTCTCAAACTTCAGAGCTGCTCATGCAAATTGTCACTAATCATCACCACCCAATTGATATGTTGTTTTCCTTCCAGCACGAGGTTGATGTAATAGAACATCCATGGCTCAAAAATAAATGCTTGAGGACAACCTCCAACTCTGCTAAGCATCATGATCAAGTCACAGTACTCCTGCTTCAAATCATCTGATATTATCTGCTTTGGCAACTTCGTGCGAGAGGGCTTGGGCTTGTTCATCCAGCGAGAGTTGATCATCTCCGCACATCTCTCGAACATTGAAGCATACATTTGCTCAGCACGCTCCCTTGTCTTATAAATCATCTTCTCATGCGATGGGATTCCAAATGCTTCGTCGATAGCTGTAGGAGTGAGGTTGGCGAACAATCTACCATCAGGTGAAACTATAGACCTGTGATCCGAGTCGTAGCAATTAGCACATTCCATCATCAGCTCTGGACACTAAATTGCTGGTGGAAAACCAGCAGCTACATATAATCCACTTCGAACAATATTGTGCGAAGTGATCGAAGCGCGATGACTGCCAACTCCCATCATTTGACTTTTAAAGGCCTCCATGTTGAAAGAACCCAAATTTGTATCAGCCAGCTTGCCCAACTTCGAAGTAAATTTTGACTCTGGCAGGAACGACTTGCTCAGCTTCTTGATAACAACCTGCCTGGATGCAGCATTATTGTCTCTGCCAGTTGCTCTTACTTCAGCCATCCTGCAAAATAACAAACAGCTATCAGCAATTTAACTTAGAAAAATAAAATAACATGGGGCTGCCAGTCGACTTTTAAAATTGAGAAGCTGCAACATCATATTTCATCTGCAAACCTCAACTTCTCCTCTAGCAACTTCGAACTGAGAAAGACTTAGCAAATTTTCTAAGCAAACTTCAGCAACTTTAACACTTAGATAAAATCGACCAACTCTATTTTCAGCAACTTCTCAGCACTTAGACTTTTCAAATTTCAGCTCCAACAATGCGAATTAACTTGAGCTTCAGCACACAATAATTATCCGTCTACTTCAAGTCGAACCCCTCAATGCTTGCACTGCAATCTCAACTTCAGAGCTAGAATCGAACTTGCCAGCTGGTGGAGAAAAATGAATAAACTTTTAGCTCATATAGCCAAGTCGAATTCTAGAAGAGGCTATCTTTAGCTAGCTTATTAAATCTCCACTACTTCACAGCAGGAATTCGAATTTCCCTCCTCTGGCAATTGCAACACTTGTCATTTGGCATCTGGAATCTTGACCTTCTAGAATTTCAAAAGATTTACTTTGACTGGCATACTTAGCATTTTAATTCATTTTGAAAATATTCACCTCAAATTCACTCTTTAAGAATTTTACTTCACCAGCTGAAGCTCTGACACTTAATTTTATTCATCCCTGACTCTGGAAGATTCATCTCACGAAGAATTCGATCAAAATCATCTAGTGAATCAATCTTCAAATTCATTGTTTGAGGCATTTTACCTTCGAAAACACATTTTATTCATTTTGCCTTAAAAAAAATTTAAATTTTCCTTAAGAAAATTCATAATTTAAGTGCCAATCAAAATTTCCATCATGAAAGCCTTGGCAAAGTGCAGAAGACTTTGAAATCCATTCTTTGTCGAAGATCTTCAATACCCAGAAGAAAATTCCCTTCAGAACGTGTTGAATTCATGGGTCTACAAACAAAGGGGTACATTTAATTTTTGAATTTTAAACCTTAGAAAAATATTTTTCATCAAATTTATTCCAATTCTTCATCCCTAGGCGTGTTTCCTTGTTTTGACTTGAAAATTTTCATGATCCTTGTGAAGCTGACACCCTCTGACTCATCCATTGCCAATTCATGCATACCTTAACAAATTTCACCTCCCCTTCATCAGACTTAGGCGTATTTTCCTAGAGATGAAATTTTAATACTTAGAAAATTTTTAAATAATATCATCACTAGCTTGGGCGCCTTTAGGCATCAAGGAGGAATTTGCCTTAGGAAATTTTCTTTCTATTCAATTTCAATCATGGCGCATATCACCTGGGGTGAGGAATTTTTATCAACACACTTTCAACGCCTAGCATATTTCCTCACTTTAAACTTTATCCCTAGCGTGCATTTTGGGCGCATATAGCACATCATGGAGGATATTTATCTTCATGCCTTAGTCATTTTTTTTTTATTTATGTCACCTTCACCTTGGCGCATTTAGCACATTGAGGAGGACATTAACTTCTACGCCTTAGAATATTTCCTGATCGCTTAACATCTTTTATTTTATCCTGGACTTGGCGCATATAAAGGGTGGTGAAGAATTTCCCTTCATGCACAACGCCTTAGACTTTTATTTGTCTTTACCTTGCATGGGCGCATTCAAAGGTTGGTGAAGAAAGTCAACACTTTGTCATCTTCTTAGCATTTATGGGCGCATTTCACATAGGCAGAAGGATGGGCGCATATCACATGTGGTGAAGGATGAACCTTTTCAACGCTTTTGACTCTTTTGACTCCTCTAAGCTTGGGCGCATTTAGCATGTGCTAGAGGATGAATGCCTTTAGACTTCTTCATCATCTTTCCTAGCATGGGCGCATTTTGATGTGTGAGGAGGAAATTAACTTCTACGCCCCTCTTAGAATATGTCTCGACTTTGCTTACACATGGGCGCATTTTGCATAGTGAGGTGGATTTTGACTTCAACGCCTTAGAATCTTTTATTTGTCCTCATCTTGCATGGCGCATTCAAGGGGTCAAGGAGGACAACTTCATGCCTTAGATTCTTTTTTCACTTTCTCCTTGAAGTGGGCGCATTTGGCATGTGGAGGTGGATATTCCCAACACTTAGAAACTTTTTCAATCACCTTCTTAGCATGAGGGCGCATTTGGAGGGGTCAACGGGATAAACTTCAACACTTAGAAAAAGAATTTATCAACCTCCTTGGAGTGGGCGCATTTGACATGTCTAGCAGGATGAGATTCCAAACTTAGAAGAATTTTGGCTTCCTGCCAGCTTGAGGGCGCATTTTGATGTATGAGCAGGATGAACTCCAAACTTAGGCGTTTTTCCGTCATCCTCACCAACCAGCTCAATACTTACTATAAATAGTAAGTCCTTTGATTTTCACATCTCTGAAGCTTGGATTGATTTGAAATTTTAACCAATGGATCTTCATGAACTTGTTAGTCTGTTGCACTGCCATCTCGGGCTGACCTGCTATTTATAGTATGTTTCTGTAGGTGGTTTACTATTTATAGCAACTGCCTGTTTCTGAGACCTCCACAACTCCGTTTAACTTGAAATTTGACTGGCGTGCTCCTCATTGGTAGACTTGCCTGTTCACACTGGTTCCTGCTGCTAGTTTACTATTTTTAGCCAATTTCTGGAACGCCTTACTATTAATAGTAAGTGCTCCGATTGCCCTCAAATTTTACTGGTGGATAGCTTGAAAGATACTCATCGTCGTGGGATACACCAGATTTCGGAAATTTTGGCATTTTACCCCTCATTTTGGGTCCCGAAGCTGGAAACCCTAATTTGACTTGCATGTATATCAAGTGACCTCCATTTGACCTCGTTTTTGTTGCACTTTGCCCTGTTTGTGGTTTTGATGCGCTGGGCAGCTGCCGGAATGGACCTGCTAAAAATAGTAAGTCTCTGAAAACTGATCATCTCGCTTTGCATGTCACATCACTGCGTAGCTCTTGAAAAACCCATAAGGAATCATCAAACATGCATTGAAAACTCTGACATGCAAACCCTAAAAATAGCCTCTGAAGGCTGAATACTGAAAGTGATCATCTCATTTTGCATGTTATATCGTCGCGAAGGTTTCAGAAAACCCAAAAGGAATCTCCAGACATGCATTGAAAAACTTCGCCTGTAAACCCTAAAATCTGCTCCCGAAGCTGAACTTGCTAAAAATAGAAAGTTGTCTGTTTCAGCTCAGAATTTGCAGACGAGCAGCTTGACATGTTCTGGATGCAGTGTGAGGATCGGAACTTCAGAAGTGCTGAGAGAATGCCTTGATTTTAACACTTACTAAAAATAGTAAGTTGTCGGAATTCAGTGAAATTTAGTCGGGAACCTGCTGGAAGTATGCTGACTGTAATGTGAAGCTCAGATTCCAACTTATTTACTCTATTTGACATCAAATTGACTAGAAAAGTACAAACCCTAATTCTCAGATTTGGCCGAAATTTCATGTTTAAGCTCAGAGACGGGCACATCCCCGGAAAGCCAGACAATAGAAAGAGACAGAAAGAGAGAGAGAGAGACAAAAACCAAAGCCAAAAGGCCAGAGTGGAGCAAAAATTAGGGGTCCCCATTTTGAATGGGGCGATGTGTGAAAAGGTCACAACAAGCCCGCCAATAGTGTAGTCATCCCTACCTTCTTCCTCGAAACCACAACCAAGAATGAAGAAGAGTGTAAGAAGAAGACTGGATTTCTCCAATGTAGTTCAGCAGGAGCAGCCGATAGTTGTAGCAGAAGTTCCACTTGGAGAGCCCACACCACAAGAAGCAGAGGTTGTGCCCACGTCTCCAGATGCTCCACCTTCACCGAGGTCTTCTCCGATCCATATTGATTTAGAAGATGAGGTTGATGAAGTTGAAGCCGAACCTCCCAGAGAAGTTAGTAGAGACACCTCGTCTTGGCTTGAGAACATCTTAGGAAGGAAGAGGAGGAGGCCTTCATATCAGCTATACTTTCCAAAACTTGACAACATTTACCAAGATGCATCAATAAATAAGTCTAAGAAACAAGTTCACATGGAGAAGAATCTAGAAGGTGAAATTATTAGTGAAACTACTACACCTCCAGAAATAAGAATGTTGATGAGATGGAGGTTGATGATTTCACGGTTGTCAAAGCCAATCTCGGCAGGAGCACCTGGCACACCGATGTGAATTTCTTTGAAGTTACAGCAAGAAATCTAAAGGAAAGAGTACTAAAAGATGGAGAGGATAAGGCATCCCTCAATGCTGAAAATCGGCAACTCCAACAATATATTTCTAATCTTCTTCACAGCACTTCACAAGCTACTCAGTTGCTACCCCAGATTCTAGAGACACCTGCTAATCAACATCAGTTAAGACAATTGGTTGTATATAGGAAGCATATGCAGGATTGGATAGAGGATGTAATTTCCCCATTTTTTAGGAGCATCAGAATTCAGAGGATTAGCCTATCTTTTGACCCTCGTAGGCTAATGGAGTTGTTCAGAGGGTCCGTTTTGGCAATTATCTGGTTGCCTTCTTCTTTAGAGTAGAGTTTGGTTCAGCTTGGGCCGTCGTTTGGTGTTCCAAGACTCAGTTTCACACACTTACTATTTATAGTAAGTCACCTTGTCAGTAGAGTCCAGTATTTCTATATTTAGTAAGGCACCTGGTCAGGTCTTGGATACAAGGTCGATTTCCATGTTCAGTTGGTTTAGCAAAATAATGGTTATTAAAGGAGTTATTATCATTAAGGTCTATTGTACCCCAAAATTAAAATTTTTGTTACACTTAGACATTTTGAAGAAATGAGTAAAAGTCTTGTTAAATCAGTCAAAAAGGTCAAAATTTGGGTGTGCAGGTCTTGCATGAGGGATTAAAACACAAAAATTTTAAAATCTGACGATCCGGTCACAGAGCAGCCTTAACCTACAAAACCCAGATCTCGCTTTTCATCCCTAAATTTTAGGAAAACTGCTATTTTAGAAATTTTCTAAATTTATAATTTTTTGGTTTTTCCGGTTTCTTGAAATGGATATTTCAGCAAACCTCTAAAAATAGAAAGTTGGTCCGTCAAGGTCCAAACTGATTTTGGTTAGCTCAAAATACGTCCATATCAGACTGGTGCAGTCAGAATCTCAAAATAATCAGTTTTGCCCTAGTGGGTCTATTCTGCTTTTTCAGAAGCATATCAGGAGCTCCAAGGTCATCAATGGAGGTCAGTCAGCTGCCAGGTGTCAAATTCAATGATCAAGCATTGAACAGAATATCAAATGATGAACATGCATGTTAAATGAAGAAGGAAGGTGAAATCTGCTTAAAATTGACTAACATTGCTTGACATGGGCGCCCTAGGAGAGAATAGGCGCCCATCTTTTTAGGGCATCAAATGATGGAATTGGGGTTTGAGCTCCCAGGAAAAGTTGTTTAGTTTCCCCCCAGCTCCGCAGCGAGTCCAGCAGTGCAGTCATCAGATCATCCAATCATCTGGAATTCGAGATCAAACAGGGCAGTTTCAAACAGAATGCAAAATGAAAATCTTGAAAATGTTTGAAAATTTTCTAACTCTGGGAACTTTCAGTGCCCCTGGTGCCCAGGGGCACCCAGCTTTTTGAGGGGCCTAACTTAGCTGTAAAGATTTGCAAATATGCTCAATCTCTCCAGATTCAGACAGCTTCGCAACGGGTGTCTTCGTCAGAGCATCTGACTTGTCGTTCTCCAGTAAATCCAAATCGAGCTGAAAGTATGGAATAATGGTTCAAATGTGAAGATGAAAATCAGGAAAAATATTCTAAGTCTAAAGCAAATGGGCGCCCCTAGAAGAGAAAGGCACTGATGATTTCGAGGGCCCAAACGAATGAATCTGCTAGTGAAGCCTCCAACATGTCTTCTTCAGATCAGAACAAGCTTTCCAATGAGACTACTAGCACGTCAATCGGAGATGGCAGTCACCGGATCCAGCAAGCGGAATAGAGGGTCTGACAAGAGTCAAAGTCAAAAGAAGAGAAGAAAATACAGAAAAATTGGCCAACTCTGGTGAAGTTGAGCGCCCCAGCTTGCCAGGGGTGCCCAAGCTTTTGGTGCCTCAAATTCTACTTTTTGGCAAAGAGATCCCCAGAAGACCCCTCTCAGAATCTCCTCAGCTTCGCGACAAGCCCAGCCGTCAGTCAATCCGAGCTCCGGATCACCAGATCAAGCGAGATCATCTGTAGAAGTGAAAGGATGAAGAAATTAGAAAAAAAATGGCTAAGTCTGCTTAAGATGGGCGCCCCTAGAGAGAAAGGGCGCCCAAGATTTTAAGCCCTGAGATGTTAGAATTTGCAGAAACGGCTTCTAAGATCACTTCGTCAGTTTCAGTCAAGCTATCCAATGGAGCTGACAGTCAGTCAATCGGATTAGCGTAGATCCCAGAATCAAGATTTCATCAGAAGATCATAGGGAAAAGGAAGAATTTGAAAATCATAAAAATGGCTAACTCTGGTGAAGTTCAGTGCCCCAGGTGCCCAGAGGCACCCAAACTTTTGGTGCCTCAAATTCAACTTTTTGACAAAGTGACTCCTAGAGAACCCCCTCGAAAATCTTCTCAGCTTCGCGACAAGCCCAACCATCAATCAATCCGAGCTCCGGAATGCCAGTTCTGACAAGATCGTCTGTAGAAGAGAAAGCGATGAAGATATCATAAAATGGCTGTCTGGTCAAGTTGGGCGCCCCTAGAGAGAAAGGGCGCCCAAGATTTTGAGCTCTAAGATGATGGAATTCATCAACGCAGTCTCCAAGATCATCTCGTTAATTTCAGTTAAGCTATCCAGTGAGCCTGTCAGCCAGTCAATCGGATCAGCATAGCCCCCGGAACAGAGAATTCATCAAAAGATCAAAGGGAAATGAAAAGTTGAAAATTCTCAAAAAGTGGCTAACTCTGAAGAAAATGGGCGCCCCTAGCCAAGAAGGGCGCCCAACTTTCAATGCCTTAGTAGAATTTTCAAAGTTTTCAAAGATTCAAAATAGCAAGGGAAAGACAAATGTCTAAATTCATCGAACAAGCTGAGTTTAGGGTTTGAAGATTAAAGCAAAAGAAAACAAATCTATTTCAAGCCCTAAATCTATTTAAGACATCTCTTCCTTTTAGTTTTCATCATTTTTGCAGGTGGCTTCCAAAGAAGAAAAGTGGAGCAGCAACTTTGAGGTTTTATTTCAAGATTTAAGATCAAGGTTGTTGATTTTCATGAATAATTTTCAGACCAACAACATAAGACCTAAGTTGCCGAATCGGGTACGGGCACGGGTACGGGTACGTGGGTACGGTACGTGGGTACGGCAAAAAAATTTGGGGGCTTGGGTACGGAATCGGGTACGTCCATACAAAAATATAATAAAATATTTAAATATATATATATATGCAACATAGAAACAAAATAAGTTTAGAATGTCATATACCAATACATATGATAAACAATACCATGACAAATTTCAATTTTTGAAACATAATATACTAAGATTATAATTTCTAATTTTGTAAAATAATTATAAATTTTTTAAATCGTATCGACGTATAATTATAATTTATGATTTATGAATATTATATTTTTTAAATTATATATGAATAATATATTTTAAAAATAATATATGAAATAATAATAAATTATATTTTTTTTAAATCTTAAATTATATAAATTATAAATATTTTAAAATTTAAATCTAAATTTCATAAATTTAAGATTATAATTTCTAATTTTATAAAATAATTATAAATTTTTTAAATCGTGTAATTATAATTTATGATTTATGAATTTTATATTTTTTAAATTATATATGAATAATATATTTTAAAAATAATATATGAAATTATCAATATTATATTTTAAAAATTATATATATTAGCTAACTAGTATATTAGTATAATAAATTTATATTTTAAAAATTATACTATAACTATATATTTATTTTAATTTTTCAAAGATTTTGAATTTTTCGTTTTTTAAAACAATCAGAAATTTTTTAAAAAATTAAAAAAAACAAAAATAAATGTGAAAAATGGAAACCCTACCTGGTCGCGCGCGCGCGCGCTTCTCGGTCGCGTTTTCTGTTCACTTGTATCCGCCGCGCCTGTATTCCAGTTCCTCTATACGTTTTGTGGTCGCGCGTTTTGTGGTCGCGTTTTTGTGGTCAATCCGCGCCGCCTGTGGTTTCTCTATGCCCCCGTGCCTGCGTGTTTCTCTAAAGTCTATGCCCGTGCCGGTTTATCTGTGCGTTTTCGTATGCCGTCAAACCCTTTTCGCGTGTCTGGTAGTCACGAAAAATATCGAACGAAATCCGCGTCTGCAAATAAACGTCAAAATCCGCGTTTTTGTCAAGTGTTTTGCCCTAAAATTCGCAGAAATCGAGGCAAAAGTCAACTGGCGGAAATAAAAAAGGTAAAAAAAACGTGTTGGAATCGCCACGTCGTCTGAAAAACTTCGGGAATCGTCGGGAATCGTCGGGAATCGCTTTTCAAGTTTTGGAATCGAACCCACAGAGCGAAAATCGATTCCTGTGCGATTCTACAGCGATTCGATTCCGAATCCGTACCCGAAACGATTCCAAACGGGAATCGCTGGGCAAACCTAGGCGATTCGGTAACCTAGCATAAGACCTTACTTTTTCATGCTTTTTCATCCAGAAGATCAAATTTTTGAAGGAGAAGGTCAAAGATTTTTAATTTTCAGCCATCTGAGTTTCTTCATCTCATTCTTCTAAAGAATTTTTGGAGAAGTTCATCAAGTTGCAGCAACTGCTTTTTCCTTGCATGTCAGTGAAATCTTCAGAGTTTGCAAATTTTGATCATCTAGGTCCTCTCAAAACAGTCTTCTGAAGAAAACCCATATCACAGCTTTTTTAAGAAAATTTCAAATTCTAGGGTTGGCTGCTTTTTCAATCAGCCATCAGTGTTTTTCAAATATGATCAACTGGGTCCATTTCTAATTGTATTCTGAACAAAACCCAGGTGCCAACTTTTTCAGTGAAAAATTGAAGAAATTAGGGTTTGCTGTTTTTTCAGTCAAAATTCAAGATTTTCAAAAATGGACGATCTGGGTTATCTTGCAACGAAATTCTGAGCAAAACCCATATCTCAGAAAAATTTCCAAAAGTTTGTCCGTTTGAAAACGAAAAACCAGCATTCTAAAAATAGAAAGTTGCTCAAAACTTGTCTGAACATAGGCGAGTTTACAGTCATTCTTCAAGGTTTTCAATATGGAGTACACTCCCCTCGAGTTTAAGACCAAATCAGCACTACGTCAAAACTTCATCATCTCAGCTGAAGAACGAGAGGTGTGATATGAGAAAAAGAAAGGTATTGGAAAAGAGTTGTGCAATACTCTTCTGTTGGGAATCAAGAGAGGTGTCAGAAACATAAAGTTGCAGAGTCGCCAAGTTATCAATTAGTGGGTCATCTTTTGGGGCAGCGATGTTTTTTCAAGAACAGAACTCATAAAGCAACCAAAGAAGTGAAGGATTCTCTAAGTTTGATCACAGAAGGCGAGGAGATCTTGGAGAATCGGTATTTTGCCTTAGATGGAATAGATGTACCTGACCAGGACCCGGTTTCCTACTTTTTAGCGGATATGATTGAGATTTAAAGCAGATTTTCATCTAGAAGCTTTCTTTCCGCTTTCTTTCTATTCTTGGAACGATTCTTATCCATTCTTTGAGGATAGAAAGAAGATAAAATGTAATAGTTGGCGTTTCTCGCTTTTTCTGCTTTCTAGGGTTTTAGTTGTTATCTTCTTTCTAGATTTAGTAATAAAGCTTGCTTGTTGAGCAAGCCCTAGATTGTGAAAGCAAGGAGATTTTAGGGTTCCCTACTCCTCTGCTTCTCTATAAATAAGAGCCTTTGCTCATTAGTTTTCTTTAACGGTTATTGTGTTAGCAAATTGCGAGCCTGTATTGCAGCAAGTTGTTATTCAATTTCAGTTCACTTGTGTTGTGATAGCAAATTGTTGAGCCTCTTTAGCCAACAAGGAGTTAGTGTGATTGTTGTTTCTATTGTGTAAGAATAAGATTGCAAGCCTCTTTAGCTGCAATTTCTTATTCCAGGCATGTTAGAAGTGAGTTTTGTTCCAAAAGTTCGAGTAATAAAATCATGAGCCTCCTTTGCCTTGATATAAAATCTCAGACTTCCGTTATTTGTGTTTTACTTTTATGATCTTGATTTCAACTTACATTGAAGTGTGTAGATGTTCATTGAGAAAGAGTTTATCGAAGTATTTTGTCAGAAAATCTACCTTGTTCATTTCTAGTTTCTCTTGCTCTGCTTATTACTTGAGAAGTTAGAAACGTCTTTAGTTTAAGTTAGTCGTAGTTGAAGTTCTTAAATCAGAAAATCTCAGCTGCGGCGTTTGTGTTTTATAAACCTTGTGCTCTAGCTGATCAAAAAGATAGGCAACTTAGTTTTAGTTTACTTTCTTGAATACCATAAGCAAGAGGGAGCTTCCCCTCCTAATTTGAAGAGCAGTTTATCTGTGCATAGCTGTCCGTTTCAAATACGCATTCCAGAGGTGCGAATTTAAACGCCAACAAGGTCTCTTTAATGATAACAAAATAATATAAAGGTTTATTATAAAGTTTATAATGTCACTTTATAATCAATGGGGCCATGACCCTCAATTAAGTGACTTAAAGTGCATTAATTATATTTTAAAAGGAGAGCCTATATGTTAATGCATTTAATAAAGTCAATGGGGAAACACTTAATATTATTTTATTTGATTGAAAAAGCTATTGGAGGGAATCGACCTTCTCATGAGAGAATATAAAAGGGGATCAACCAAAGTTAATATTCATCCAGGATTTTGATATTTGGCTTTTGAAGTGTTTTGGCTGTGGAGAGGAGGAAACCTAGGGTTTTTGTAATTTCTGCATATTTTGGCATTGGAGAACGTAGCTTCTTCATTGTATCAGCTACCTGAGGGTGTGAAAGACCATCTGAAGGCTACTTTGTGCATTGGCTTCATCCAGGAGTCAACATTGTGCTTCATCGGATTTACAAGAGAGATTCAGAATAAGGGTTTCATCATCTTTTCAAGATCAAAAGATTGTTTCCAGGTATGAATGCTTTCAATGTAATTTCACAACATTAATAGCTCTAATATAATATTATATTTGTGCTTCAGCATTTCCTTGTTCTGTAAATTTAATGCATTATCAGGTATTCTGGTGAATATTTCAAGTAAACTTTCAAACACGAGAAAAACATCAAACCAGTAGTTGCAAAATCAGCTCAAGGAGAACTAGGGTTCTTACAGTGGTATCAGAACGGTTTTCCTACCATCCTGTGTTGGATAAATTTTCAAGAGCAAAAAGAAAATCATCAGGATATCAGGGTTTTATATGCCAGCCGAAATTTATCGATAGTTCTAGTATTACTAAGGCAATTTAGTTTTACATTTTTGAGGAATCGAATTAAATTGGTGGCGATTCATATCTGTAGGGAAAAAGACCAAACTCAACGTATGAGTTTGTCACAGGAGCATAATCGCTTCCCATCTGTATTTTAATCTATGGGAAGGAAAAGACAAAATTAATAAAATCTGAAGGAATCACGGGTAAGGGATTTAATCGCAGTTTTCCAAATAATATTTTCAAAACCGCCGCTTTCTGAAGGAACCAAATTGATATGTGAGGCTATTAATATTTTAATGTGACAATATTATTGAAGAAAGGGCCCGATACTATTATGTACGCCATCAATTCTTCAGGAACTGCCAATCGCAGATAAGACAAAGGATTGCTTGAGACAAAATACGCTGAGTCAAGCCGTTGGTATTCTAAGCCTTCCTTCGGGTCCTACTGAAGTGTTCGATTATTTTTGGAGGTGAGAAAAGACGAACGGTGGAAGCTTGAGAATAAAGACAAATCTCAGTAAAGTCAAAATCGTGGCATTTCTGAGAGAATTCAAATACTCGGCGCCAGTTCATTCAAATAAAGACAAAGTCAAGGAGAGGACGAAAAAGTTGCCAGGTCAAGGGAGCTTTGCTAAAGGAAAAATTAAAGACATACTATGCTATTGGTCTCTGACTCTGACTACCATCTTGGCGTCACTGGATAGAATTGTGCCAATAAATACAAGGCTTTGTCTCTATCGGGAGCTTCTCTCTTGCTAGCTGCCGCACAAGCTCTAAGGGAGTCTGACGTGGGTTAAAGACAAATAAATGAGATCCAACCTTTTCAAATCAAATCGTGGTATCCAAAATCTTTTATCAGGAGCCACTAAAAGACAAATCTGAGTCTAAAGAAATCTGTCATAAAAGGAAGTCTTATTTTATTCTGCCTGGACTTGGGATGACGTGACAACAGGAAGGATAGAATTTATTCTTAAACTATATTATTTGAGTAATGAAAAGCATTGAATTATAAAACTATCATAAGTGGTGCTTATCTGCTGTTTCACAATTCTGCAACATATATATGTTTGAATCGTTCTATTCTCATAATTGTAATTGTTTCATCTATAACTGAAGTAATTACACCAAGACCCTATAAGGAGCTTTCCCCATAATTAAATTTCTGATATAGTTCATTGTATCTGTAATGTCCCCTTTTTCGTGAGCGTTGGAGTTTTGAGGAATTGGCCTATTCCTGATCCTCGTAGGCTAATGGCGCGTGATAAGAGGGTCGTTTGGCAGATACCCAGTTGATTGGTTGGCTTATTTCGTGACTTCATGAAGGTTTTCCTAGTATCATCATGGATATTTCTATTTATGGAAACCTTTATTTTATATTATAATGTTATATTGCACTTTAGGAGTTGATTAAAATTTTGTATTATTATAAAGTGCAATAATAAAATAAAATAATATTATAATATTCCTTCTAGAAGGTGACTTGGGAAAGTTCTAGAAGGAGGCCAACCTCTTGAGGAAAAGTATAAATAGACATGAGGAGCTCATTGCCTATCATCCAGATTTGATGTTGTTGTTGTTGTTAGTCATTTCATCTTGTGGAGCCTAGGGTTTCTACAGATTGTTCTTTGTCATAGGAAACGAAAACTTCCTATTGATAGCAATTTTGAGGGTGTGAAATATTACTTGAATTATTGCAGCTAAGGGAGAAGTTACTTCAGACTTCTCATTGCACCAAATTTGTGGCCAAGGGCCAATTCTTGTGAAGAGTTCAATTTGGAGTTGGAGATAGCTTTGCATTTTAGTTGTAGAATTCATGAGAGTTTTGCATTTGTAGATTGGAGGATAAATAAGAGTCTGATATAAATTTACAGTCCATCATACCAGCTAGTTGGAGCCACGATTTTGCTTATATCTTCATCATTTGGCATTAATTCTCCGAGAAGGTTGCAGCACTAGATTCTATAGTGAATGGAGATGATGTTTCATGCATTTTGAAGGTGATTTGCAGCATCTACAATTTATTTAGAAGTTTGATATACTGCTGCTGGAGCATCATTGGAAACATATTTTTGTTCATATCTTCACTTAGAGGTGTCCTTTGATTCTGGGTATTGTTGCATTCAATTGCTATCGCCGAGACAATCATTTCAAGGACAAATTTGAGGAGCTTAGAGGCTGTATTTATTTTTCTAAAATATTGCCAAGCAAGAACAGGGGCGGCAGCTTGAGCAATTCGACTTGGGCTTGGAGAATATCATTTGAACTTCTTGTTGATTGCTACTTCATCTTTCATCCAAGGCGCTTCTTGAAGCCAGGTTCTTTGCATTTCTATCAGCTTCTAGCATTGCATTTAGCATAGTTATATTTGCAGTTGTAGGTGTGCATTATACCAGCATTATCATATTTTGAAATTAATGTAAATGCCAAGAGTCTTGGCCAATTTGTATGAGCATTGTATTGGATAATTATATCGCAATAAGGAGATACAGATTTGCTGCTTACATATAGTTGTCATTGAAGCTTTGTAATGTCATTGTACTCAGCTTATTAGCATGCATGCCAATTGTTTGACAAAATGTCAATTGGTTGTAGGTGCATATTTTGCATATAGAAATCATATAAATGCATTGTAAAAGATACAAATAAGTCATTGATGCATTTAGAATATAGTTTAGACATTGTAGTATTGATTTTCAAGCATTTGGAGTACTTTGATACCTTCTTCAAGGAAATACATCAAACTGAAATTCTGTACCAGCAAGATCAGACTTTGCATTCGAATTGTTTGACAATATTCCTTGGGTGCAAAACTTCATTTTTCACATCTATATCAGCAAGGAATATTACAGTATCAAGGATTGTGCTCAGGATAGCTTGTAACAGTTTCATCTATCACTCAGCTTATTTTTGTAAAACTGGGAAGCATTCTGAGTTGCCTTATTGTATTCCAGTCATAATTGCGAAAGAAAGAAGTGGGAAAAATCAAGATAAACAGTTTCATTATTTTCTAGTCCAGTTTGAAAAATGAAGTCTATACAGGAACTCATGCCAGAGCTCATGCAGGCCTTTCAAAACTATGATAAGAATTTAACAGGACTTCTACAACTTCCGGAAATTTTGGATCCTTTGTTTGCAAAGAAAAACAAAGCAAACACTAATGCAAATAATCTTACCTGTGACAAACAAATTGTATCTGGCGATTGGAAGTGGTTAGCCAGAACAATATATGAACAGTGTGAAAAACTTGGCAAAACTTCACAATCCAAATATGATACATTATGTATTCTTAGGAGACTGGAAGAGAGTTTAAGTTTGGTGGAGCAGTCACCTTCAGCATTGCTTCAAATAGCGATAGTTCTTGCAATGAAAGCTTTGGGTGAGCATAGGTATTTGAAACACAGTGACAATGAGATTAGGCTCACGATTGCCCTATGCATCAGTCAATTTATGAGGATCATAGTCCCTCGAGTTCCTTATGATGCGATCGCCATGAGAGAGGTCTTCCCGCTGATCATTGACAATAGGGTTGGGATTGATGACATCAGTAGTCCTACATTTGGAAGAAAGGTCAAGCTATTAGAGTTGATCACACGAGTGAGATCATGCGTTGCCATGCTTGATTTTGTTCATCATGATCTTGTTTTGCAATTGTTCCAACTATTCTTGGAGTCCATCAGTTCGGCACATGATCAATCTACCCAGGACTACATGGGAGTTATTATGACTTCCATTATTGATAACATTGATAATGTATCTTAGCCTATCATGACACTACTTCTAGCAATACGTAAGTGAGAAAAATTGGCATCTCCAGCTGCTTATGTGTTGGTGTGCAATGTCTTTGACCAGTGTAAAGACACGTTGGGACCGTATTTGGCTAAGGAGGAGCAAGCACAAGAAAAGTGGGTGAAATTCGAAAAGAATATTGGTACTCAAGATTTGGGTACTAATTATGCAATTTATGATGAAGATTCATGCCACAATGAGTCTGATTTTTCATATCAGACCTTAGAAAACCAATCAGAAAATTTATTTAATGGCAATGAATCCCAGGATCGTGGTTTGGATGGACATACAGTTGCTTTGGTAGCAGAAGTGTGCGAAGATATTGTCAAAACAGCAACTTCTACCCTGCCAGTTGAGCCATTCTTTGAGGTACATAGTAGCAGTAAAGGAAGAGGAGGTTGATGAGCTCACTCATGAGCTTGAGGTGACTATGGACTCGTTGAAGAGTGCCTAGTTGGCCCTTCAGGAGTCATAGTCACGGATAGAGGAGCTTACCATGGAGTTGAGCTTAGCGTCGTCTTCACCATCTTCAGACACGGTTCAGGTTTCTATTGCAGCAGTTGGTGAGAAGCATGTATTGACAGATTGTGGTTGTGAGCAGGCTGAGGATGTGGTTACATCCATCACAGTTACGGATGCAATTGATACAGATGGGATGAGCGCATTGGTTGAGAGTTGCAAAGAACTACATGTTGCACCAAGTTCTCTTGAGGTTAGTCTGTATTACGGTGATCTGGGAACAACAGGTGTATTCCGACTAAACGCATAGCGGAATTTGATTCATAAAAAGGGCATGGCGATAATTCACTCCATCACTTCTTTGGGAGTGGCATGGAATCTCGCCAGTTAAAGGTGGTTTCTTGCTCGTTGTTTTCTCTCGCGAGAACAAACCAGATGGCTCATCTGAACCAGGTGGCGTTTGTTGAACAGTCGAATTATTTTAACCAGGATTCCAGAGCCAGACCGAATTCCAGATCAACGCCGGGTATGGACAGCGGAAGTATAATCAATGACTGGGCCGATATTGATTCGTCCTGACAATCCCGGTGAAGCCGTCACGCTGTACTGAACAGTCGTCGCGATATTGCGAAGGGATCACCGACATTGAATTCCGGCAGCTCAACGGGAGTTTCTGCCGTTAGCCGCTGCCGTCGAGTGCTGGGCTGCTGCGTTACGCCGCAGGTTGCGCATTTTGATGCAATTCTTGCCGCGATGATTCTCGCGGAATTGAAGAGCCAGGAATATGGTGTGGCCAGAGGCGGGCCGCGCATCGGGAACCGGCAATGCGACTTTCCGACTTCAAACTCAGGACTCGACTGGGGTGACTGGAAACTTCAGGAGCCGAACACCAACGCCGAAACCTGGCGCTTTCAGCTTCAGCCCGAAACCGGCTCCCAATTACAGGAATTTTTAGGGATTTAAAACTTGTTTCAACCGCTATTGGAATAAACGCCAAAGAACACAACAATATTAAACCGAGCTGGAAGCCCGATCACCGCCACCGAGCACCGTAACCGATCACGCCAGCGCAAAATTCGCCGGGTCAGTTATTGGAAGAACGCGCTGCCGCTCATGCGGCGTCAAATCGCAGCCTGAAACTCTTCGGGATCATGAAGGCTATCCGGCTGCTTCGCTTTACTGAGTCTGTAAAATAAGAGAGGAGTTTGCATCCTTCCTACGAAGGCATCTAAGGTGGGTCCTAGATGATGTAGCAACTACAACCATAGTCTTTGCTTGTGACTCCATGCCAACCTCACCAACATTAGTTGTGGATGTGTTTGCTCGTGCTTTAGCCTCCTCCTCTACCATGGCTATAGCCTCAGCCTCTCTATCTGCCCGGTCAACCCAATCAAGGTCCTCATCACTAACACAAGTATACATCAATCATATAAGTATAAACACAAATTGTAACTGAGCTACTCAAGGAAATAGCACACTTAGATATATAGTGAAAGACTCAAATGTATACAAAAATCATCGAATATGAAATCCATGACATCAAATGTTCCAAACAAATATGAAATATCAAAAGATTCAAAACAATAACTAGAAGTCTATGGCTCAAAGGAGCCTGCATCCTTCCTACGAACGTGTCTAAGATAGGTCATGGATGATGCAGCAGCCATAATCTCAAGTATCAGGGCAATTTCCCTAATGGGGTTGAGGGGCAGTGCCCTTTGTGGGGGTCTAGGCGTAGTGCCTCTAGTGGGGTCGAGGGGCAGCACCCCTCGAGGGGGTTTGGGGGCAGTGCCCCTAGCGGGGTCAAGGGGCAGTGCCCCTTGCGAGGCCAAATTAAGACCTCCCAAACCATACAAACCTTCATGGCGTACATCATTTTGCATTCACAATAAGTAAAAAAAAACAAGTTTTAACTTTAAATTTCATGTAATTTTTTGCACTTTTCAAACCCTCCCTGGTGCCGAGTCCTGCTGACGAGACTCACCTGGACTCAGCGAATCTGGCGAGTCCAGCCAAGACTCGGCAGGACTCGGCCGAGTCCGAGTCCAAGCCCCCAAGACTCGGCCAAGGTGACTCAACTCGCAACTCGCCGAGTCCTGGTGAGTCCCGGCGAGTCTCGTTACTATGATCGAGACTGCATAGTGAGGAGTGCTCATCACCTCTCTTTTGATCCACACACGGAGGACTTGATGATACATCAGTGTGAATTGGCTACGGGCTTATACCATCCACTGTGGGATGGAGAGTTGCCATCTTCAGAAGATGGGACTAGAGTCTACAAGTACCCGACTCAGTTCTTTGTAGGAGAGTATTTGCAAGGGCAGCAGTCAGTTATCCATCATGCTGATATGTATCTGACAAGGTTTGCTACTTCTATGTCATAGAGATTTCATACGGATACATGGTTACAAAGTAATTACGGCGGTGTCAGTGGACATGATGGTTTGGTTAGTTATCACATCCATGGGAGTTTCGGAGAGACTGTAGAGAGATATTGTGTTGCGGAGGCTTCCTGATATTTTTGCCTTTTTATGATAGATGGATGTGAGTTCAAATTGTATTGGGATCCAGGTGGTGATAGGTCTGCCACTGCAGTTTGGATGGGTCCCAACGTGTTGCTTCACCATTTTCAGCATGGTGAAGTTGTGCTCAGATTTGTGCAGAGGAAGTCGAAGGATATCAAACATGGCAGACTTCCATTTTGGGCTTGGGATCCAAGGATATCTTGCGTAGTTGTGTTTATGTTGGTGCTTCAAGAGTTTGTTAGCGATGCATGGGACATTTCATAGTTCTTCTTTTGGGCCTTCCAAGGAGTGGGGTTTCTTTGCAATGGAGATTGCTTGGGGACAAGCAATTTCAAGGAGGGCGGACTATAATGTCTCCATTTTTCAGGAGCATCAGAGTTTGGAGGATTAACCTATCTTTTGACCCTCATAGGCTAATGGAATTGTTCAGAGGGTCTGTTTTGGCAGTTATCTGGTTGCCTTCTTCTTCAAAGTAGAGTTTGGTTCAGCTTGGGCCTTTGTTTGGTGTTCCAGGACTCAATTTCACACACTAACTTTTTATAGTAATTCACCTTGTCAGCAAAGTCCAATATTTCTATATTTAGTAATGCACCTGGACAGGGCTTGGATGCAAGATCGATTTCCATGTTCAGTTGGTTTACCAAAATAATGGTTATTAAAGGAGTTATTATCATTAAGGTCTCTTTAATGATAATAAAATAATATAAAGGTTTATTATAAAGTTTATAATGTCACTTTATAATCAATGGGGCCATGACCCTCAATTAAGTGACTTAAAGTACATTAATTATGTTTTAAAAGGAGAGCCTATATATTAATGCATTTAATAAAGTCAATGGGGAAACACTTAATATTATTTTATTTGATTGAAAAAGCTATTAGAGGGAATCGACCTTCTCATCAGAGAATATAAAAGGGGATCAACCAAAGTTAATATTCATCTAGGATTTTGATATTTGGCTTTTGAAGTGTTTTCGCTATGGAGAGGAGGAAACCTAGGGTTTTTGCAATTTCTACATATTTTGGCATTGGAGAGCGTAGCTTCTTCATTGTATCAGCTACTTGAGGGTGTGAAAGACCATTTGAAAGTTGTTTTGTGGATTGGCTTCATCCAAGACTCAACATTGTGCTTCATTGGATTTATAGGAGAGATTCAAAATAAGGGTTTCATCATCTTTTCAAGATCAAAAGATTGTTTCTGAGTATGAATGCTTTCAATGTAATTTCACGACATTAATAACTCTGATATAATATTATATTTGTGCTTCAGCATTTCCTTGTTTTGTAAATTTAATGCATTATCTAGTGAATATTTCAAGTAAACTTTCAAACACAAGAAAAACATCAAACCAGCAGTTGCAAAATTAGCTCAAGGAGAACTAGGGTTCTTACAGAGGAGTTCATCATCAAAGGCAAATTTGTGATTTCAGAGATGTATCAGTTGAGACATAATGCTCATGATTTGCGCCAAGGGATTCAGGGGTTTGAGAAATGTATAGCGGAGGTGAACGAATGCACGAGATCATCATTGCAGATTTGAAGACAACATATGATTCAGTGGTTGCTAAAGAACATAAAAGACAAATTCTTGCATGGAGAGAATGTCACCTCTTCAAGGTGAAAACTTATGAAAGAATATCTGGAGAGCTAGCTGAATATAGACAGATCATTGATGTCTTTAGATTCATAAGTGTATTTGTTTCACAGATCCCTTGTCGATCTCATAGTGATGATTGCGGTTTCATTGAGCTTTCCAAAGTACAAGTTGAGTTCCAAAATCTTGTTCGTAACAATTTCAGCAGTGATCCTATTGTCGAAAAGATGAGTCAAATTGCCATGATGTCAACAAGATTCCATAAAGCGGCTGATGATGTCAAAAAAATTTTGAGATGAATTGCAGAAGGCAAGGAAATCCTGGAAAAGCGGAATTTTGCTATAGATAGTATTGATGCTCCTGATAGAGATGCAGTTTCCAACTTTTTGGCGGATGTGGTTGAGATTTAAAGCAGCAGTGAACTTGAAGCTTTCTCTAAGCTTTCTTTCTATTCTTGTCTCATTCTTATCCATTCATTGTGAAAGAGAAAGAATCAAGTTGTAATAGTTGGCACTTTCCCTGTTTTTTGCTTTCATAGGTTGTTAGATGCTTATCTTGTTTTAGTTTTAGAAATAAAGCTTGCATGTTGGCAAGCCTTAGTTGTAAAAGCAAGGAGATTTTAGGGTTCCCTACTCCTCTGCTTGTGTATAAATAAGGGCAGTGTTGTGACTTTTTCACACATCGCCCCATTGCAAATGGGGACCCCCTGTTTTCGCTTTTTGCCTTGGCATCGCAACTGCTTATCACCATTTTTCTTTTACAATGAGGAGTTAAAGTTTTGAAGAGTCATCCGAGCCAAGTTGGGAATTCAAGCCCGAAATAGTGCCTAAACATAATGGAAGTGCTTAGAAGGTCCGAAAGACGAGGATCGCCTGTGCTTTGAGTCAATTCTGACACTTCCTATTTTTTAGGGATTTTTGCCTTTTTGCTTTTTTCATTTTTGGCATTTTTGGACCAATCTGAGACCCCTATTTTTTAGGGATTTTGCTTTTTCTATTTTTAGAAAGTCAACCCTAGTCATGGAGTCAACATTTCCATTTTTAGAATCAAAATTCAGGCCACCCGAGGTAAAAATCATGAAAATCAAGCAAAAATCAATGAAAAATCAAGAAAATAAAGCAAAAATCAATGAAAAATCAAGAAAAGCATGCAAAAATCAATAAAAAAAATCTGGAAAAATCAAGAGGAAAAAGCATATGGCGAAGAGGCAAGGATGAAATCCATGGCAATCAAGGATGGAAAATGGTATAAGTTTGGAGAAATTCGCCCATGGGAATGGCAATG
>VDFB02335771.1:0-15984 GCA_007258455.2 Sequoia sempervirens | reverse complement strand
TATCATGACTATACCTGGTAATACCATCTCATTTCCTCAACATGACAACAAAACCAACAAACCAAGTGACTAAACCAAGCCACCAAAATTGAACATGCATCAACACTGAAATATGAATGGGAAAAGACAACCCATGTCCAAGTCATAAATGCAACATGTAAGTATAGACCACTTACAACATTGAACAATTTGTAGGTACAATAATGGAACATACAAATCCAACCAATACTGATAACCATGTTGAAAAAGAGAATAATCTGAGACATACAATTGAGCATACAATGAATCCAACATCAAATCTCCAAAATCCAATCATCCATAGACTCATAATATCACCATAGTCAAAGAAACCCATAAACAACTTAGATAAAGAAAACAACAAATAAACCATGCCAAAATAACTCTAAACCTATTCTGCTATGTAGTGCTCTGAACAAGCTTTCCGTCAACTATTCAAAGTCCAAAATCTGACTCTGTATGCACCCAATATCACCTCTAGAAGCTAAAAAAAAATCTGAATTTGACCAAGTAGATCACTATAAAAATTGAAAAATATAGAAAAATCTTTGTCACCACAACATAGATCTCTAAGTAAGCTTTCCAACAAGTCCAAGAAGTCACAAAATGGAGCACTTGGGTGAAAGTTATGCCTCTCGAAAGCAAAAGCACAATTTGAGTATCAGGCAAAAATTTTTTTAGCCACCCCTGGTGGCTGGACGACGGCCCCACCCACTTGGTTGTGGACCCAAAATAAGAATTAAATCTGATTTAATTCAATGTATAAATTTTTTTTTTCTAGGCCCTTTGAATAAATGCATGGGCAGATTTATTAGTTTGCATGGCAAAATATTTAAAAAGTTTAAAATTTTAAAAAATAAAAAAAAAGCTTTTTAAAAACTTTGGGCGGACTTATTTATGTGGACCTTGTCGGACCCTGCCGACAGTATCGACTATATCGTCGGCCACCGCAAAGCTGACAGTACTGACTGTACAGTCAGTACCTTGGCTGCAGAGTCGAAGGTACGGGGGTGGGGTTGACCCCTCCCCTCAAAAACATTTTTTTTATTTTTTTATTTTCAAAAAGTTTTTCATAAAAACTTTTTGGCCTTTTTTATGATTTTAATTTTTGCAAGAATGATTTTTCAATGGTGATGGCGATTTTTTTTTTCTCGACTTTTAATTTTTTTGAGAATAAAATAATGACACCCATACTAGCAAGAGGGGATTTTATAAAAACAATTTGCATTTTCCTAGTAACCAAAATAGGAAAATTATATATCAAAATTCATCTCTTGAGCGAGGATCCAACCGTGAGGTCAATTTTGTCCTAGGAGGTCATTTGTAAATTTTACCCCACAAAACCCCCACTTGAATGCAAAACCAAGAAACCCATTTCACCCAAAATTTCTCACACCCCAAATCCGCAAACAACCCATCAAATCAACAAACCTAAAACCCTTAGATCTGCAATAAACAACCTGCAAAACCCTCATATCTTTCCATGCCTTTGATTCTCACATGCAATGCATAGATTTAAACTTAAACAATATTTTTCTCAACCAAGGGTTATACAACCACAACCAAAGCTCTGATACCATTTGTTAGAAACTTGCAGCCAATTAAGACAATTTCCACATAACCCAATAGAGAAATCTATGCAACTAAGTATATTCATAATCCACATGCAAGAGAATAGACAACATACCCATGAAAATATGACACAAGATATACCCTGGGAAAACCCTCAAGAGGGAAAAAACCCAGCCTCCAAAAGCATCCATCTCTCATGTATTATTCAGCAATAAAGATTACAATACATCTTCAGAGTCTCCATGAACACCATTGAAGCAACAAGTCCTCTCCAAGCAATCCATGCGAACAAACATGCAACCACACATCCTATGCCATGCTTCAAACCCTCACAAATGCTAACCAGAGCTAGCACATGAAATGTCATCCATCAATAGCTACCTTTGTAGTTTCTTTTATAGAAGCAAGCTCCCACAAGACCACCAAGTGGTATTACACAAAACCATGTTGACTAAAACCATGAGATTACAAAACCATGTCCCCTTATTTAATATTGGTACTTTTTAAATTTATTTTCCCTAATATTAAATAATTACATTTTTACAACTTAACGTATGTCCCAATGTTACATGCAACATAAAGTGGCCCCAAGAATAATTCCATTAAATACATTATGCAAGGTGTACAACACACCTTTTTCCTAATAGTATCTAGTGTAATGGACTTTGACTCTGCAAATAGATAGGATAGTTATTGTTCACACCTTGACATACAAAAACCTTGTTAGAATGTAAGTTAGAAGCTTAGAATATATCAGACCAAAGCATACACAATAGTCAACATTCTACTCCAAATAGCTTTCCTACACACAACTAAGCAAGTATGCCCCAATACTATTTTACAAGAATACCCACAAGCACAACAAATGAAAGATAATGATCGATGCCCATTCCTTTCTATCTAAATCATTTTGATAGACATCATCGAGAGGTCCTCAGAATGGGCCATTAAGATAAATCAGAAGAAAAGATCAAAGACAAACAGTTAGTGTTATCTATATCTCTTGCCAGTTTAATTTAGCTAAGGTGATGTTTGATACTGATGTCCATCATAGGATGGATACATCCTAGGACATGTTGATTAGATGGTTTGATTAGGATGAGGTGTTTGATAAGCCATTAATACAAACTTCACTGACTCGCTTAACTATGATCTAGACTTTAGATTTTGACACTTAGGTTCTCACTTTATGACTTGCAATACTTGTTTTCTACTTGTTTTTCCAAAGTTTGAAGGTGGCGAATGATTTATTATGGGTGAAGGTTTATTATGGGTGAAAGCGAGATGAGATGGGTGGTTTTGGATTTTCTATAATATTTCAATGCTTTTGGTATTTTGAAATGTTTTGAGGCTGTTTTTGGTATTTTTGAAAGTTTTATGTGGAATTTTTGGTTTTTGATTATTTGAGGCTGTTTAGGGTTTTCTCTAAGTTTTCCAATGTTTTGGGTTTTCTGTTATCTAAATGTTTTGAGATTTTCCAAGTTTTCAAATATTTTTGTGTTTTTGATATTTGAATATTTAGGGATTTTCTGAGATTTTGAATGTTTTTGTGTTTTTGATATTTGAATGTTTAGGGATTTTCTAAGATTTTGACCAAGAACCTAACCTAAAAGACCTATCCTAGGGGCCTCGGGGAAGATAAGCCTTGCCTACGTTATACACACAGAGACCACGTAGTTTGACTGACTCGACTTATCAACAATGAGAGATAAATAGTTGATGGATTTCTAGTTTATTATGGACTCCTAAAGGACTAACCTAGGATGTCTCAGGGGCACATCAATGATGGCCTTTCCTACGTTCAAGCTTAGAGACTCGTAGTTCAACAAGGTACTATTTTTGGATTTTTGATGTTTGACCTTTTTAGGGATTTTGATATGTTTTGGATGTTTTGAATTTTGACTTTACAATTTTATGAATGTTTTTGGATTTTAGCTATACAAGAATTTGGATGTTTTTGGATTTTCTGATTTTGCAAGTGTTTTTGGGATTTTGATGTGTTTTGAATTTTTCACATGGTGTTGACAAGTTGGATATGGATATGTGACGATTTCAGTGATTTTTTTTAGGATTTTGTTGAAAACCAAGCTAGGGTTATTTGATCGATTGATGGATTGATGATGATAACATTGTTGAGGATACATAACAATACAAGGATAGTGTTAAGCAACATGAGATTGAGAAATGATATATCCTGAGATGATGATGGATTGATTGGATAAGATAGATCAAAATTTTGAAGCTAAGCTTGGAAGAAAATTTATTGAAATGATTTGATGTGATGATGAAACACAATGTAGATTCAACTAATATTGATTGTTTGGATTGATATTTGATAAAAGATAAAGCTTGATAAGGAACATCTTCTCGTCAGAATGTGCCATGGGCTAGTGATTTGTATTTCACTTACAAATGATTTGACCAATTTGATTTTGTGTTTTGAAAATTTTTAGATCACCACCTAAGTTATAGGATATAGCTCAAGATTTATTCTCAAAACAAGATGTAAGTATCTACCCCCAGTGTCTAGCAATGTATGGAATGATATGGGTGGATGCATGGATAAATGAATGGATGGATAGATATGGATTATCTTGTGATAGGATAACATGTTTAGATAGAGTATGACTCTTTGGACAATGCCTCATGGCTCAGATAATGCTAGCTAGGATAGGACCAATGATAGTGACCCATGTCAAGAAGTTTACCATAAGCAAGTGTGAAGTACATATTGAACCTTTGCCAAGATCAAGATAAGCTAGATGTGATGAAAAATGGATTGGATAATGAAGGGTTCTTGGATTTATTATGGATAAGATGGATGGAATGTAGGATTTATTATGGATGAGATGCCTTCACCTGAAATGGTGCACATAGATGCTCGATTCTACTCATGACGCCTATTTTCCAGGTTTTCATCATGGTACTTGTCCAAAGTGCCACCAAAGTGGTTTTCAATAGAGGATGATTTTTCTCTTGACTATTTTCTTGATTTTTTGATTTTTTGAAAGTTTATGCTCATGTCGAACCACCTTGTGGTGTTGATGTAGACATTGTTGGTGCTGATATAGATGTTGTCATGATGTGCCAACAATATCTTGCTTGGAGGAGTTGTTTTGCTAAGATACGAGAACTTGAATGTAACCCCTAGATCTTGTCATCTTCTTTATCGATACCAGAGTTAACCTTACTTATATGTGCACATTGTGATAGAGTTCCCTTAGAGTCCTTATGATAAAGAGTGTTTAACAACACATAGTCAATACAAGAGTTGGATATCATGGATGTTGAAGTGGATGGTGGAATGCATTGAGGGATATGAGATGCAGATGGATTGGTCGATAGTTTGGAATCTTTGATTCTCCAATCTTGGGATGATGAGCAATGATGGATGGATATGGAGATTCGATTGGGACCAAACTCTTCATATACTTTGTAGGTCACTCTTGAAGCTTTATTTTGTATTGACAAAAACTTTTGATGGATGAACTTCCATTTTTTAATTTTTCCCCATAGTTTCTTTGGCTAATGGAGTGTGATAGGGATGATTTTCTTTATTTTTCTTTGGTATCCATTCAATTTTTTCTTGTCCATTTTTCTTTGTTGATTATTTTGCTTCAATAATTTGCTCTTTTCTTTGATATAGACAGCTTTCTTGTGGTTGGTCCCAATTAGTGGGTGGAAAGATGTGTGAACAACGATTCATGATATGAATGGTTGGAATGTTCGTAACCATTTCATCATAAGGACTCTTTGTGCTCTCCATGTTGGTGTTTTCACTAGATAAGGTTGCCCCCAGTATGGTGGGATTATTATTGACATGCTTTGATTCTACAACTGACAAACCATTTCCTTGCTATTCAAGATGCTTTAGCTTTGTTGATTCTTGATAATGCTTTACATCCTAATACTCACTTTCTTCAATCAGTATCAAGCATGTGTTTGATTTTGATGTTTCTTCAAAAGATGTTAATGCTTTACAATCCATATAGGAGTCTTCCCCATGATCCATTTCTGCTTGCTCCTCAAAGGATGTTTCTGATTTACCATCTATGTAGAGGTCATCTTCATGATCAATTTTTGATATATCTATGGATTTTTGTATGCCTTGATCATGTGTAAAGATATTAAGAGTAGGAGACTCTTGTTCCTTGGTAATGATATCAAGAGTACGAGACTCTTGTTTTGGATGAAGATCATCTACATGACCATTAGGAGTTAGCATCTCATGGGTAGATGGAGTAGTATGTGATATATGGATATGATAATTGTTTGTAACATCTGGTATGGATTGGAAAATACCCATTGGATCATGGTAGTATCTTGGAGATATGGATCCTTGATCTTGATTAATTTTGGAATTTATTTCAACATGCTTTGGATCAAGTTCTTGACATGGGTCAATTTCAAAGGATGGATTGCTTACAAAGGGTTCTTGAATATCTACATTAGGCATGAGTATTGGCTCAATATTTTCTTGATCTTTGAGTGGATTTTGATCAAGTGTTGAGTTGAGGATTCCTTCAATATTTGCAACCATGAGGTCAAAGGATGTCAATATGTCTTGGAAAGGACCATTGCTAGACTTTGGTGAAAGATGTTGATCATTCTTTGGAATAATTCTTGACGTATGTCATCTAACTCATTGGGTGATGTAGAGACATTGTCAACACGATCATTGGCAGATGAATCTTGAATTTTTTCCTCAAACATGGTGGTGGGGATATTGTCAATGTTTTCAATCATAGGATCAAATGATGTTAATGCTTCTTGAAATGGATCGTTGCTAGATATTGTTGATGGGTCTTGATCATGATTAAAAAATGACTCTTGATATATATTGATTTTATCATTGGATGTGGTAGAAACATCTTCAAGGTGCTTAATGATGGATAGATCTTGATCATTGTTTTTCACCAATTGTGGTGGAGAGATTTCCATTTCTATAATTAGTGGTTGAATTTTGGTCATTGTCCTCAACAATTACTTTTCTTTGATCAAGAAGGTCTTGGATGAGATATTTAAGTTTGATACAATTTGACGTGTCATGATATTTTGTGCTATGGTATTTGAAATAAGCATTATCATCATCCCATGGGAACTTGATGCTAGAGTCACCTCCATTTAATGATTCTAGAAGATTGATAAGTTTAGCATGGACTAACATGTTTAATGCTAATTCAATTGGCTCCTCTAAATGAGTGTATTCATGTTTGGTAGTGGTGTTGTTGTCTTGTGAAGCTTGTGCTTGTTTTGTTTGATCCTGTTGTGATTCATCTTGGAGATGTGGTGATTGATCTTGTTGAGGTTGTTGATTTTGACATCCAACTTCTTGATATTGAAGATGTTTTTCTTGATGTGGTTGCAGACACAACTCAACGTTTTGATGACATGGTTTAACCAATGGGGGAGTGTGTCAATTTTGGGGTGGAGATGTCTCTTAGTGATATGAATCAACAAATTTTCTAAGTATAGCAATTTTATTTCACATAATTTGATATTGATTTTGATTTTGACACCATTGGTGTAGTGGATTTGGTTTTTGGTCAAGCATATTTGGAATACACACTTTTGGTATTGATATGGGATCATGCAAAAATTGATTTTGGACCATGTTCTAATTTGGGATGATGTTTAGATTTTGCATCATATGTTGGAATTGAACATTGTTGTGGTTGGGAAACACATTGCTTTGATTTAGGTAACCTTGATTTTGCATGGTGTTACCTTGATTTGGATCAATACATTGAGTTGCTAGTATATTGTTTGGATTTTGAACAACATTGGTGTGATTTACAAATGTACCTATCCCATAGTTTACCAAGTTTGGATTTTATATGTTCATATTTGGTAAGTTTGTATTTGGTATATTCACATTTGGCATGTATTGATTTGATGGGATAATGTTGTTTTGTTGAAGACTCATGTATTGATCATTTGGTTGATAGATTTGTAGGTTTTGAATTTGATTTAAATCTACCATAGGGAAAGGTGTTCCAAAATTTAGATTGGGCATACTGAAATTTGTTGTAGCATTGAGGTTTGTAGGATATAATGATCCCATGTGTGGATTTTATAAATGCGAGTTTTGATAATCATTTGACATTGTAAGGTTTTGATAGTTTGGTTGATTTAGACCACTCATGATGTATGAATCAAGTTTATATTCCATGTTTTTCTTGTGTTTTGACCTTGTTGCAAAGGTGAACGTCTAAGGTGTTTTGGACCAATGGTAATAATGGGAGATGAAAAAGGTGAATGATGTGGGAAGTGATTTTTGCAAAAATTTTGGGACAACACTTTTGACTTAAGTTTGAAGTTTTGATGTTTGTAAAGGATGTTGATGAACTTGGAAATATTTAGGGTAGAATCGTGACCTTTAAGATGAACTAGTTCAAAGATGATAAATAACTTACCTAAATGCATGGAAAAGGATTCATTTCACATACAAAGTGGCTAAGTTAGGGGTTGGTTTGATAGATGTTTTAAGTCAAAATTTGTTGGAACATTCAAAATTTTTGCAAAGTTTGGTGAAGTGAAGTTTGGAATTTGATGAAGGGGTGAGTGAAATGTTTGACCCAATGTTGACTTAGAGTGAACCTTTGTTTGAAAAGACCAAGGTAGTGAGAAAAATGCTAGACCTCTAAAGTTTTCAAATTCTAAAGACCCAATGTTTAGATAGGTTCATTATCATGAAAAAGACTAGGGTTTTGACTGAAAAAGAACATATACAAGTCTAGGTTGTTCCTTGAAGCACGTTTGTAGAAGTTGTAGACCAACCTAGTTCTATTTTGATGTAGTGCTAAAAGGTGTTTCTTATGAGCTTTCAGACTAAGATGCCTAAGTTTAAAGTGATGACCTATAGACCTTCTCTTGGGGATTCTTATTTTGCGTGAGATCATTTAGAAAAGTTCAAGTTTATGAAAGAAAAGGGGATATTTATTGCCATGCAGATGGTGGTAATATAGGCCTTCTAGCCACAATATCAGCTTGTTCCTCTTCTTCTTCTAATATTGTTGCTGCGTTTCTCCATTGAATGGGTGTTTCTTTTGTTTCAAAAGTGAAGCTTCTCAAACTAATAATTATATTAGTTTGTTCTCTGTTAATGGGTTCAAAGTTTGGTTGAATGATAGCACCTGTAAGGTCGGGTTGTTCAATGGGAGAGATCGATCTCCAAATGGTCATGTGGGGTTCAATTTGTCAATTCATCTTGCTTAAGTGAGTTTCTTTTACCACAAGCACTTGTCTTGATTACATTCAAACTATATATCTATGTCGAAAACATCATAAATTTCACAAGGTCCATTTTGTGAAAAGGATGAAGTTCAAGGAACAGTTGCTTATGTTAACTTTGGGAAGTATGGATTGAGATATAAGTCAAGATATTTAGAAATCTCTAAGGATAGCAATCCTTAGGACAAGCATTAATATCAAGGCTATTTCGAAGGGTATCCATATTTAGAACAAAGAGGGTTTGAAATTTGATTAAGATTGTGAATGTTTGTTTGTAATGTTTTGGAACCAAGCAAAGTATTGAACTAACTCACATGCATTTACAACCTTACGTTCAAAAGATACTAGTTTTTGAATCCCCACTTGGATTTCTCCAAAAACTAAGACAATGTGAACAGATAGAGATTTGGCGACACTGGCTCCTGTCCACGACACACACTTCTCAAGACCACCAAACCTCAAATCCTGAAGATCCAAATATCCTAAGGATTTTCCTATTTTGACAATTGAATAGTAAAATGTGGGGCAACTTGAAAACGACCGTTCCTATACCAGCAAGCATAAAGGTTTTTGGCTTCTAAACAATTGGTTCATAATAAGGGCTTTCATTCAAGGTGTCCATACACATGACAAGATTAGCTCAAGATTATTTCAATCAAGAGGCCTCTTAGTCTCTTCTTAAGAAGAGATTTTAATGTATCACAAATATACTAAGGGTGAAACTTGTTGGTATGACACATCCATACCTACTATTTATGACTTTCGTCACAAACACATTTTTATATAGCGACTTGAAAGAGCTTGGATTTAGCTCATTACCACTTGGGTTGTTTCCTCTTTTCAAAGCAGGGAGGCAGGCCCTCTAAGATAAAAAAAGAAAGGAAGTATGTTTGTAGTTCGATCTCCCAGTTCACATGAAACAAGGAGAGAACACACACCATGCCTTTTCCCTACACTAGCATGGGGTTCATTTTTAATCCAAATTGAAAGATGTAGGTGATTATACAAAGTGTTAAGGAATGTTTTTGATTCTCAAGATCACTGAGTGGTGCGAGAGAATTGTATACACATTCAATAACAAATATGTAAATCAAAACATAGAAAACAATCATTAATTTTAACCCCTAAAGCTAAGATGACTTCATTTTATGCACCAAACGAAGTGTTAAGTTGTTTTGTCCAATTTTAAATCCAAAGTAAAATGATGAAGTGAGGGTTCAATTTTAGCCTTGTTTGAGCGTTCTTTTTAAGACCCAATTGAGAATTAGTGTGGTCCTAAAGCATAAAATGAAAAGCATAATAAGTGGGTTATAATTTTCCCAAAAGCGTCAAAATGCTTGTTACAATTATAAGACAGGAAGATAAGAATGCTTCTTCACTTTGCCTTTTATCATCCAACCTGCAAAACCTCGTTAGCCTAAAAACTAGAACATTAGAGGCATGTTAGTAATTTGATGAAGTGAAAATAAAATAAAACACATGATGAAAAATGATCCTCAATTTTCTTACTAGAGTTGGGTGTTGCTATTTATGATAGCATCGCTCTGGTGAATTTGGGTGTCGCTCTGCAGGAAAACCAGTGACAATGAGAGTGTCACTATTTGAGGAGCGTCACCATTTATAAATCTTCAATACCTCTAAAAGTATTCAACATCACCATTTGTTTTAAAATCAACACTAGTGAATTAAATAGGCGTCACTATTTCAAATGATGATATCATCGCTATATTGTGATGCCCAATGAAGGCATCGCTAAAATTCCTTTGAGCCTCATTGTATCCTGCAAGAGTCAGAAAAAATGTAATTCGAGATAGAAATTGATTAAATTTGATCAATTTTTCCCTCCTAGTGCTAGAATGTGATTAGACAAATTAGTATGGGCCGATTACACTTGATCCATGAAGAATCAAAGCATAACAAATCCACTAATGCCAAATCTCAATAGGATCATTCAAATGAAAAATAAACTAAGCATTTATCAAAACTAAGCATACTAAACTATGAAATATTTATAATGCCTACTCTAATCCATCTGAAACTTATCCATTGGGGGAGTGGTGTTGCTTTGATGTGGAATGGTGACCCTTTCCTAATCCCATGGATAAATGAACTTGTTCCAGTCAATTTTATTGAAGAAAAATGATGGAATGATCATGAGATGTGTATGAAAACATGATTTTAATCTAAATGAGTAAGATGTAAACAAATTAAATATGATTTTAGACTAAAATAATGAAGATATGCAAATGCTAAGCTAATCTAGATGAAATCTAAACTAAAATATTCAAACCCTACTTCTAAAATCAAGCTAAATGGATGCATTATGTGATCATGGAAGCCATTAATGGAAGCTTAAAGCTAATTAATGCAATTAAAATAAACTAAAAGATGCTAAATTTGTGCTAAATATGAGTGTGAGTGTGAGTGATTTTAATAACATAACTCTGGTGTTAAAAAGATGGATCCATTTATCTCCAAATAGTTCTTTATTTATAGGAAAGAAAATGAAAAATGAAGGGTTGAGATCAAACAGGTTAATCAGTGGTCAAGGATGGAAGAAGTTGGAGGCATGGATCATGGATTTTCATCAACAAATGAGAATGCAAGAAGAGATTTAATCAAGGGTTAACATTCCTTCAAACAAACACACTTTCAACTTGTTCAAGAGGTCACAAGTTAACTTGCACAAAAGGTCACAAGTTAACTTGCTCAAGAAGCTGAGTAATTTTGTTGAGGAAAAGGAATATTCTCCTTTTTCAAATGAGTGAGAAGAGAGAGTATTCTTTGGAATATTCTCATGGGTGAGGGAAAAGGATAATTTAATTAATTAAAACTAAATTGAATTGTGCAAAAGGGGGAGGAATATTCCTTTTGGAGGAATGTGCAAAGGAGGAATATTCCATTGCAAGTGGGGGAAAAATTAGATTTAATTGATAATTAAACAATATTAGTTATGAAATTAGGGGATTTTGGAAGAATTAGATCATATTCATTAAATAAAATGATTTAATGAATGGGGGAAAGGTGGAATGACATTTAATTAAATACCTTAGGGTTATTTAGTTAAATAAGGAGACTTAGGGTTTTAAATTAAATAGTTTGATTTATTTAATTTAATAGGATGAAGTGTTAGCATGAAAATGGGTGAATTAACCCGATTAAATGAATTAGGTTAATAGATGCAAATGGTACAATTAATCGAATAGCTAGGCCAATTTAATTAATTAAGTGAAAAGAGAATAGATTTCAAGACAAAATGATGTTAGTATACCTGATTTGAGTGTATGATATCATTCAAGACATTTTAAGTGTCTACAGATAGCTTGTGTGTAATGAAATCCTTCCATGTGGTTTAGAGGGAAAATGGTACCACATAGAATGTTTAAGAGACACACATATACAAGTCAATAAATCCCTATAAAATATATTTGTAATCTATTTTTTCTTGTTGCATACTATTATGACATACTTGTTTACATAAATAGTTATATCAACATGTTTCCCACAAGTGGGACACACCTTTATGCTTCCACCCTCTTCTATTATCCACTCCATCTTTGGTCTTGTATCCAAATCATCTTAAGTGTTCAAAATATTTGGGTTGTCTTTGTATCTTTTCTATATCTAGGATCCTCAAGGAAGAGGTTTTCCCCCTATGATATGGACCTCTAGTATCTTGCATATGTTAAAAAAGGTGATCATCCACTCACCCTTTGTCTATAAAAATAAAAAGGTGTTATGGTCTATATATCAGTATGTCAAAATATAATGAATATTCTTTCCAAACTGGGATCAATGGAATCCTTGCTAAAATCTCTCTCTCCATATTTGATAATGCATCTAGATTTCTCTTGTGCCAATTTTACTCCTAGGTGCCATTCCACTTGATGTACTTATTTGCATGAACCCATCAATAAATCATCATCAAATAATCTTGAGAAGCACAAAAATTTATAATAATATTTGAATTAAAAACTAATAAAGATGAATTCATTGCTTTCTATAGTGACAATTTCATCTTGACCATGACATTTGTCCCAATATTGTAGTGTTTTGACTCTATACTATGATAATCACTTATTCATCATGATAGTCCTAAGATCACTATAACCTCCCCATTCCAAACCATGGTGATCATATTTTTTAATGGTATGTCTTAAAATACTCCATGATTTCATGTTTGTTGTAAAATATAGTTATTGTATTGACAAATTCATCCGCTGTGCCCTAAAAATTAAAATGACAAAAAAGCCACATAAATTTATGAAAAAAAAATAAAAAATTATATGCCTATTTTGTACCTTGGGACAAACATTTTCATTCTATTCAATGCCCAAATCCACCATCCTAATGAATCTAACAATTTAATATTTGGATAAAATGAATTTTGTTTGTTTCTATTGTCATTACCCACCACTTTGTGATGCTTCTATCTCTAAAATGGTCATTGGGTGAAAGTTCAAACTTGTCACCTTTTTGTAAAGGAAATGACCAACATTGGTCTTACTTTTTAAGTCAAATCATATGAAAATGACATGTTTTGAATATTGAGATGATGTAAACTAATGAAATGTAGATTTTTTTAGTACAGTTTATGTTTGTATTTTAAAAAATATTAAAAAATATTTGAATGTAGTTTTTTTGTAAAATCGACACTCTAATTTAATTGTTGGTAAAATGCTAAAAATGAGGTTCAGGGGGCCTCCACTTTTTTAAAGAAGATTTCATTTTTTTCTTGATGATTTGAAAATTAGAGTATGAATTATTTTATTTTTATTTTAACAAATATATTTTTAATGTTTTTAGTAGCATGTACTAAAAATATAACTTTTTTGAGGGGCCTCCACTTTTTTTCTTAACTATTTATCTTATATTAAAAATGATTATATTATTTTGACATGGAATCTATCCTCTAATGCATTATATTTTTTTAAAATTTTAAATAAAATTTGGCATTTTCTCTTGAGAAGAGAATAAACCTTATATTTTGGTGACACTTACTTACCTTTAGTGAAAATAAAAAGCAAAATGCAAACACTAATTAAAAAATAAATTTTAATGTTTTACATATTGACACCAAAGTGATGCTACATATGTATCTAGTTGATACTTTTAGCTAAAAAAATTATGATTTAGGTCTATTTTAAAATTAGAGTGAATCCACTCAAAACATATTTTCAACCCAAACTAAATTTTAGTTGAAAATGCTTCAAGTTTGGTGTGCTAAAACTTGGTATAAAAGGTGACACACTTTTGAACTTTCAACCCATTTTATTCTCTCTCCATTGACTAATTCAATACTTAAAATGGCCACTAGTGAGCAAGAACTCAAATTATGTTATGTGTGAGTGAAAATGACCTTAAAGCATTATTCTTGTTTATATATGAAAATCTAATTCTTTGTCAAGTGTCATTTTTTGTACATGTCAACTCACTAGGCAACCTAAGATGTTGCTCAAGTGCCACATCAATAATAAGTCCTCTTTTCCACTGTGCTATTTTTTTTCCATAATATTGTAGATTACCCGGAAAATGTCGATTGACATTGCACATCTGATCCAGGCTACTAACACCATTTCATCACAGGGAAATCATCCACCGGTCCTAGCCATTTAATCAAATAAGCTTATTTGATTAAATTCGATAGTTCCTCCTTAATTATACAAATCATTTATCTAATTAAGTCATTTTTTAATTAAATCAATCAATGGATCTAATTATCTCTATTTAATTAAATAATTCATTTTATTTGATTAAATCTCTAAAGTCCCCCTATAAAATAAAATAAATTAAAACCTTATTTTATTTAATCTAACATCCATCTCCTTTAGTTAAATAAATAAATAAAAAATCTTTATTTAATTAATCTCTAACCATAGTTCTTCATCTTTTGATTTAAATCAACCCATAAATCTAAGTCAAAATGTTCACATCATCTAATCCTTCATTAAATTAATTTGTCCCTTGGATTAATTTAATCCTAATCATGTCCCATCCTCTAGCTTTTCCACTTCCCTACGAAAATAGATTTAATTCATTTATTAAATCTCTATTTTCTTTCAACATGGCATAATAGAGGAATATTCCTTCAAACTTGAATTTCTTCCAAGTGGACTTTGTCCTTCCAACAAGACATTTATTTCATCTTATAAGTCCTTTTGCATTGAGCCAAGTGGCCATTACTCCATTTGAATCTTCATCCACCTTGTCATTTCACCATTTTCAAATTTCAAATATATGCATTTATGGGTACATCTTACCAAATGTGCACATCCTTCATCCATCCATTTTGACAAGTGCAGCATCTTGCCATTGGCTTGAAAAGTTAGTCCCACATTGATTCATTTTAAGCATTTCTCCAACTTGTCATTCTATAAATAAGAGGCTTCTCTCCTCATTTGAACATCCACAATTTGAGAAAAATTACTATACTCATTTGCATCCTCAAGCATTAGCATTTTTTATCAATTTCATCAAGGCATAGTTAGGTTATTGCAGGTTTTCTCCATGGAGTTCATTTGAAGCAATCACCAAGTGGATCAATCATCACGAAATCATCAAAAGTTTGCATAGGAGTTGGGAAAGGGCCAATTTCCACATCAAATTGGCACCAACTCCCCCATAAGATCAAGAGTTTGCATGTTTTTAATAGGATTTAATCTATCTCTTTGATTTTTCATTGTGTTCTTGTTTCTATTCCTATTTTGAGCATTGTTAATAGATTTTATGGGGAAATTTGATCTTAACTTGCATTTGAATCTTCTAATGTGTTTTTTTGTTGTTTTTTGTAGGTACTAGGATCTTGGTTCACACATTTGGCGCTAGGAGGGAAAACCAAAAGTTTAAATCACATTTTTTCATCAAATTTTGTGCTTTTTTCTCTGTTTTTGTGTCTACAGGGAACTCCACCGCTTAGCAATTAGCTACAAAGATAGGAACCGCTGGCATCCTACATCACCATATAGCAATCACTAGAAACTTCAAACCAAGCTTCTACTTCCAGTTGTTCCCGCCTTTAATTCAAAATCTCAAACCGCATTGCCGGGTTCTATTTGTACATCACTGAATTTTAAATTCCAAACTCCGCATTGGGCTAAGTAGCCATACCTACCCCCTCTCTATCCTCATCAGAATGACACTCCACTAGAAAGTAGCACCATA
>VDFB02335770.1:0-12031 GCA_007258455.2 Sequoia sempervirens | reverse complement strand
AATGGCTATGACAAGATGATGTTAATGGGATTTGCAATTTTGATAACAGAAATGTTGATCCTCTTTGCATTGCTCATCTTAGTAAAAAAAAACATCTCATTTTATAATATTAATTGTAGCAAGTGTATTACTCATATTTTATATATTTGGCATTTGACTATTTCTTAGAAATAAAATACAGTTACTCTATGAATATGGTAAAGACTTTTAGATAAATAAATAAGTTGTGAATTTATTCTATTTTGATCTATGTTGTGTTTCCTATACGTAATTCTTTGTTATCAAATTTGCATTAAGAAATTTCAATTTGCACTTGATACAAGATTAGAAATGCATATATGTTAGATAGGGAAATGTTTTGACAAAGTGTCAATTGTGCTTTAGAAAATTAAACAAAGCAATGGAGAAAAGATACAAAGGTGTCAGAAAAAGATCGAGTAGTTATGGTGCAGAAATCTATAACCCCAACTTAAAGAAGCAACAATGGCTTGGAACCTTTGACAGTGCAAAAGAAGCAGCCCATGCTTATGATAAAGTTGCAATTGCAATTGCAGGAAAGAATGCAATAACCAATTTCCTCTATATCGATTCTAAACCATCTAGCAACTTGTCAAAGGAACCTGCTACTGAATTATGTGAACCTGAATCGAGAAAAAAAAAAAGAAGTCAAAGAATATATTTGGAAAACAGTGTGTATCTGATCGATGCAAAGAGAAAGTAGAGGAAAACAAAGAGCTATGTTTGAGTTATGTTGAGTCTAAACAATTTGAAAAAATTAGGTCATATAGAGGTGTTAGGCAGCAGTCTTGGGGTAGCTACATTGCAGAAATTTGGAATAGTAAATTAAAAAAATGACAATGGCTGGGAAGTTTTGAAACTGCTAAACAAGCTGCCTATGCTTATGATATGGCTGCAATATCCATTAAAGGAAATAAGGCAAAGACAAATTTCAACTATACCAATTCAGACCCAGGAGACTTATCACAATCCAATAAATTTGTGAAACAAGCTTTGCTTCAGAAGAGCTCAAGCAGTTTAAGAATAGAAGAAGTAGGATCAGATCGCATGACTGATAACAATATTTCTCAAGAGAACATTGTTAATGATATACAATGTTTTCCAAATATGATGGATGACAATCAATCCCTTCTTGACCATCATTACAACAAATTAGATTTTCCTATTTCTGATCCAAAAGATATTAGTGTCATCTGTAGTACCAATATTGATACTAGAATACCATTGCAAGACTATATCTTTGATAATTCTATTACAAACTTTGGCATGCATTTTCCAAGTACATTTGAATCTGTCAATTTTGATATCTTTTGTCAAAATCCCAAGTTTGCAAGCCCATCTTCATTGCCATGCTTCGAGCCCAATATTAGCTCTACTGATAGCCCTATTCTAGTTAGTTGTTCCAAAAATGATATGACTTCAACAATGAATACTGAGAAATTGAATTTTCTCAAAGAAATTGAAAGTGAAGATACTTTCCCATTCTTGATAGATTCTCGATTTGCAATTGACAGTCTTGAGAGAAAGGAGCAAAACAATATCAATTATGATATTAGTAATTTGTATGAAGTTGGTACTGCTTGTACATCGATTTACATGAAGAAACATGTTCCTCCTCCAGCTCCTGCCACATCTCCAGTATTGGCATTCACTTTAGATACAATTGCTTCTGGGGAAGTTGTTAATGTTTCTTCTCCATAGGGAAGCTCTATCTAGTTCGCACAATTCCATATATGTTTTGTTTTTCGTATTGAACAATACAATTTGAAGCATATTATTCTTATGATAAACTTTACCAATAGTTTTCTTATGTTATTGGAATCTTCTAAATGTGCATATCTAATCATCTAAATAGCGTGACAATGTGAGAACAATAATTTAGAGTCTCAAATGTTTTGTAGTATGAATGCATTTTGCAATATATCATTTATCATCTTTAAAAAATAACAAACGTCTTGTTCTATATAAATTTCCACTACAATACAAATCCAATTTATATAAATAGATGTAGTTAGAATAATCATATTTAGTATGTCATTTATACAATCTATGAAAGCTAAAATAGAAAATTGTGAATACTTGATATCCAAATAAGAATGCACCTAAATAGTTTTGTATATGGATTTTCCATGATATCTAAGAGATTAAATATCATATTATTTTTCATAATCATGTATGTTAAATATGGATTACAAACTTCATACAAGGTTTACAAAATATATAAATTTAATGAGAATTACTTTAACAAAATACATATGTGAATAATTCAATGTATAGATTTCAATTTTGTTGTTTACATACCATAGTTAAAACAAAGATATTTAAACAAAGATATTTATATAAACACTGAAACAAATGACAAATTCAAATCCACTTAGTATCTTTTGAAAAATATTAACATTATTAGTATTTCTTGTAGCTAACAATGGAGTCCAGCAAGAGAGCTGAAACAAGCCAGAAAACCATTCAACAAATATCAAAAAGGTGAAAAGCATTGTCTATGTTCAATTATACTATCCAAATTACCCTTGAAAACAATAAATTCAACTGATGTAAACATTGCAGATCCAAAAGCAAGAAGAAAAATACAGTATCAATTGAAGAACTTCACTCGCACAAGGGAGGAAATATATTTGAAGGAGAAGTAATTGTGGTCTACAAAACAACTCTTGACAAACAAAACAATACAAAAGAAGTTCTTCGTGCAGATTTAACTGATGAAAAAGGTGAAATGACAATTACTATCAATGTAATTGGTGTCCTTGTAAAACATCATGAATCAAAAATAGTTCCTGGAACAGCTATATGCATTACAAATTTCCAAATTGCACCAAAGACAGACTATGACAGAGGTGATTGTGACTGCATCTTGATTTTCACAAACACAACAACAGTTGAAGTCATACCGTGCATGCATGATGAATACAAATTCATACCAACTAGCACAATTAGACAACTTCTTACAAGTGAAGAAAACTATGCAATTGGATCTGTAGCAGCACTTGTGGTGGGAACAAAAAAGAACTTCTTTCCAATTTTTTGTTGAAATAAAAGATGGCCATTCAGAAATGGACAAAGCACAGGTATTTAAATATTCCTCTAATTCTTTATTTCATTGCAATTTACATCAATTACTACTTACCATATTTTTAACTAAAGATAAATGTTGAAATAAAAAATGTATCCACAATACAGGTACAAATACACGAGAGTTTGGTACATCATTTCTCTTCAATGGAAGAACAAATACGCCTTGAACAATATCCAATCATGTTGTTGAGGAACATTGTAAAGAAGCGAGAATCAAGATACAACACTCTACAAACAACTCAATCAACATACATCAGCAAATTGAATAACAAGAGGGCCTTCGAGTATCTCAACAATTTGTTGCATTCAACAACTGAGGTAACTAAGGCATTTGATTATGTCAGCAATTTGTTGTATTCAACATTTAATACAATCACATTTGCACCTATGCAATTATATACTATTAGAAAATGATTAAAAAATACATAATATACATCTTCGTTATATTTTGCAGATTTATGGAACAATAAGAATAGCCAATGCATTTGCAAATCCATTTCAAGCTTTCTATCCAAATTGCAACTACAAATTTGATACATATGGAGAACTACAAGAACAAACTACCTTTTGTATTAAATGCAAACAACAAGTTGCATATATCTACTCTCACTACTTGAAAGTGATTTTGACAAGTGATAGAAAGAAAACAATGGAATGTACAATGGATAGATCTATTATGCAACTCTTGCTTCCCGAATTACTAAACATTTCATATGAAGAATACATTGATGACAAATCATCAATTGTCTTCATCCTAAGAGACTTATGCAAAAAAGGACATTTCAAATTGAATCCAAACAACCTCATAACCAATGCACAATCTATTGAAGAATGATATATACATCTTATATCCAGGTACGCTTGTATTTCACAAACATTTAGCTTCATTTAAAAATTCAATTTCTATACTACATTATCTATTGAAAGATTATCACATAAAATAAAAAAAAATGTCCTCATAACCATCTTCAAACATTTTTCTGCAGAAGGGAATGTCCAAAAACACGTGCATTGTCATCTGCAGCAAGGAGAATAACTGCCATAGCTTGAACAAGGAGAATAAATATGCAATAGTTCTATATGTTATAGGATTTTCATTTCACAATTAATCACTACAACAAACAATAATATAATTATCTACTACCATTTGTAATGTATTGACCATAGTGGTCTATAGACAGAAAAATGCATATTCTTGACTTTTCTATGCATTTACACTCATACTTATTTCTACTTTTCTATGAACATTGCTATGCAATTACATTGATATATATTTCTACTTTTATATCTAAATTCTTCACTTTGCTATGCATTTATATTCATATATATTTAAATACCTGTGCTTTGTCCATTTCTGAATGGCCATCTTTTATTTCAACAAAAAATGGAAAGAAGTTATTTTTGTTCCCACCACAAGTGTCGCTACAGATCCAATTGCATAGTTTTCTTCACTTGTAAGAAATTGTCTAATTGTGCTAGTTGGTATGAATATGTATTCATCATGCATGCACGGTATGACTTCAACTATTGTTGTCATTGTGAAAATCAAGATGCTATCACAATCACCTCTGTCATAGTCTGTCTTTGGTGCAATTTGGAAATTTGTAATGCATATAGCTGTTCCAGGAACTATTGTTGATTCATGCTGTTTTACAAGGACACCACTTACATTGATAGTAATTGTCATTTCACCTTTTTCATCAGTTAAAAAGATACTAAGTGGATTTGAATTTGTCATTTGTTTCAATGTTTATATAAATAGGATCATGATCACTCCAATATGCTTCTGATTTGTAAATACAACATGGTTTTGCATTTATGTTACGCCAAATATGATCAATTAGTGGCTTGTTGACATGGTTTAATTTATATAACATAAAATTCATTTTAGAATTGTGCATGTGACTTGATAGCCAATTCTTTCGTACATTATCCACTGACATATCAATGTTGAAGTCGCCTAGAATATATAAAGTTGATGTTAAATTGATAGAGGAGAATACTTGATTTGTGATTGTTATAATTTTTGTTACTGGTGTGGTGGGTCTTGCATATAGATTACATATGTTGATCTCATCACTTGGCAAATTTATTGTTATTGTTATAGCTTCTACATTTGTTGTTTTATATTGCACTGTGTTTGAAATGGATACATTATTTCTAGTAAATGTTAGTTGCTCTTAAAAGACGCTTGCAGTATAAAAATGCATACCAAACAGAAATGGTACGTGCAAATATGATAAGCAACAACTATTACCACGACGTTAAGCAATTATTACCACTATGTTAAGCAATTCTCAAACAAACAACAACTCACAAATCCTACCGGCAGGAATCGGACGCAATGCGTCTCTTGTTATACTTGCCACTGTGGAATATATTAGAACAAAACTATTATCTTGCCTATTTTTTAGCTTTAATGCACAGAGAAAACTAGATATCTTGCACTTAACTACAACTTGGCGAATTACTCCATGCAAACTACTGTTTGAAGTGTTCTAATTTCTTGCAGATTTGTACTCTCCAATGTAACACTTCACACCTGGCATAAAGGCTAGGTCAACTCATCAGTAACATGGTTTGCATTTATTAAAAAAAAAATTACTTTTGTTTTGTTTTCCAAAAATTACGTGCAACCTTGAACCGCCAATGGACGTCCACTATGAAAACATTGTTTTCTTCAAACTCCTTCAACATCGACATGCTTTCTGCTCGTTAGCCACGCATTAAGAGGAGTATAATTGTTTTTACCGTTTCAACAAATGGGTTTTGATTTATTTTTTTAATGTAATTTTTAATTTTATTTTTTAAAATTTATTATTTTTGTAATATTAAATATTATATATTTAGTAATTTTTTAAAATTTTAATTGAACTTAAAATAATAATTATTAATATTAATTTTTTATTATTATTATTAAAATTCAAATAACTTTAATGACAATTTTTTTTTTTATTTCACATAAATTATACAATACATATTGTTATTTAACAAAACTATTATATAAATTTTATGTTTAAATAATTATTATTTAATTCTTTTTTTATAATTACATTATATAATCATTTCATTTTATTTAATATAAAATAATTTTAAAATCATTATTTAAATTTATATTATACAATCAATAAATATTATTTAATAAAATATAATAAGTTTATATTAAATTTTACATTTATATAATTATCATTTTCTTCTTTTATTTGTATATAAGATTAGTAATTTTAATAAAATTGAGATAAGTAATTTTTAAAGAATTTTTTCTATTTCAAGCATCAACACATGTGAGTTTAAGCAATGGTGATCAAGACAAAGTCTGGTTGATGTAGGTATTCCCAAACATCCAATAATGCAGACCAACACTAAGTAAATTAAGCTACAAAATAGGTAAATTAGAGATAAATTAAATAATAATAGTAATAATAAAAACACTATAGATTTAAATTTAAATTCCTACATTGAACCAACTTGTTACTAGCTCTTTTTTTCATTAATAGATTTTTTTTCATTATTTCACATAAATTATATTAAACATATTGTTATTTAACAAAATTATTATATAAATTTAATATTTAAATAATTATTATTTTATTCTTTCTTATAATTGTATTATATAATCATTTCATTTTATTTATATTTTATTTAATATAAAATAATTTAAATCATTATTATTTAAATTTATATTATATAATCAATAAATATTATTTATATATTATATTATATATATTATTATGTAACATGATTATTACATAAATTTTATATTTATATAATTATCATTTTCTTTTTCTAATTATATTATACTATCATTTTATTTTATTTTTATTTTGTTTGATATTTATAATTTTTTATAATATTAAAAAATTGAATATATAATTGATTTTTATTGAATATAATTAAATTAAAATTTAGATCATAGCTAAATGTGATAAACAATCAACAACCTGCACTTTATCTCACATTTTTTAGATTTGTAAACATGAATCACAATCAAAGAATATAAATATTCACATAGAGAGCTAAAAAACACTGCGTGTCAAATCTAAGCACAAAAAGAATAAAGACAAGGCCTAGATCTTAACTAGTGATTAAATGCTTTGCTTCCAACCAATCAAAATTCATTATTTTCTTTTTCATACATTATATTCTTATTTTAATATATTGTATTTTAATTTTCTTAAAGTTAAATGCACGGTTTTTAACTTTTCAAATTCTAAAAAATTATTTTTCCTCAATTTTATTGGTTAAAAAATTGAGTGATAAGGGCAGATTTTTAGGAATGCTTGTAGACATCCAAATTTTGACACTTAATTTATCCAAATTTATCACTTTTCATCTAAACATCCTCTTATCCAAGTTAGTTAAGTAATATTACTATTATTTAATTAATATCCTTAATTATGCCAAATCCCTAAGGTATTTACCCTCCTTAATCCTCTTTTCATCAAATGAATTAAATTTATTTAATTCTTCACATGTCATTTTCATCTAATCTTAATTCATCTTCTAATCTCTTCATTAAGAATGTGCACATGCCTAATCCTTGATTGTAGGATGTGTCACATCCTCCAACTTTTGCAAGTTGGCTTCTAATCCTCATTAACCCCTAATTATCTTGTAATTACTAATTAGTTAAACCTAATTAGTACCTTGGTCAACATTCCCCATCTTCCAAGGAATTTTTAATTCCTTTTTATTCACCCTAGGTTCCCCTCTTCCCCATGTGAATTTTTAATTCACATTTTATTCCTCCTAGAATCCCCTTTTCCCATGCACCTTTTAGAATCTTTGACTTGTCACATCAAGTCACATGTGACAAATTCCCACCTTTTGGGAACCTTGTCTTATCCACTAGATTCTTCCAATCATTGTGAATTTAAAATTCACTTTTATTCTCCCAAAGCTTTCCCCTTCCCCATGTGATCATTGAAAGGTTACATCAAAGTACTTGGAAGGTATTTATCCTTCGTCCACATCATGTACCTCCCTTCCACATCACCTACACATCATCTCACCCTTGGCCATCTCACATTCCACATGTCAAAATGTGAGGGCTTGTGAGTCCTCAACTCACCTTAGCCCTTCATCTTGGCCTTGTTGGATAGATCTCAACCATTAAATTCTCTAGAGAATTCAAGTTTCTCTATAAATACCCCTTCCTCTAAGGCATTTGGGGACTTAGCCATTTTGCAACTAAATGCTGCCATTTTGTGCACTCATTTAGCCATCAATCTCATCCATTTTCATTTGCATCCAAGCACATAGTCAAATCTTTCATTTAGCCACATCAAGAGCCATCAAATAGCATACAAATCAAATCCAAATCAAGGGCCAACCAAGGAGTTTCAGCTGCGAAAAGGGAGGTATATCTATTTGTCTTCATTTAACACTTTCCTCTTTGCATTTACAAATTTCTTAGGCTAATCTTGAGGTGTTTCCTTATGTTTTTCCATTGTATTTTAGTTGCTTAGAAAGGGTTAGACATTTTGGATATCACATTTTTGGCACGCCCGGTGGGACCCACAAGCGGGTTCCTCAATTTCACATTTGTTGTTGTTGAGTTTTTTGTAGGAATACGCTGCAGAAGGGTGATTACGCCCTTCTGGTTATTGCAGAAGGGCGATTATGCCCCTAATTTTTTGCAGAAGGGTGACTGGGCCCCTATTTTTTTGCAGAAGGGCGATTACGCCCTTGATTTTATGTAGAAGGGCGATTACGCCTCTGATTTTCCACATAAGGGTGACTGCACCCCTGATTGTCCGCAGAAAGGTGATTATGCCCCTGATTTTTTGTAGAAGGGGACTACGCCCTTGATTTTTCGTAGAAGGGTGACTACGCCCCCTGGCTCCAAAACTTATGTGCTAACACTTTACTGCAGAAGGGCGACTACGCCTCCCCTGGGCTGAGATTTTTGTGCTAACACTTTTCTACAGAAGGGCGACTACACCCCCTGGGCTAAAATTTTTGTGCTAACACTTTTCTACGCATGGGCCACTATGCCCCTTTGGCTCCAAAAATTTTTGTGCTAACACTTTTCAAGTAGACAAATTTTTGTGCTAACATTACTTTTTGCATAAGCAATTATGCCCTTGATTTTCCTCAAGTATGGGCTTACTCACATTTTCCTCACAAGCATAACCACTTTTCTCAGAGAAGGGCAACTACGCCCCCTGGTCACTATAAAGCAACATATTTTGGAAGGTAAAATTGTCATTTTAGCTTCAATTTTTTCTATTTTCAGGTACTAACCCCCCAACACTGTTTCTTGCAAGGATATTGGTGTTTTTGCTAATTTTTTGTAGCATATTCTTGTGAAGTTGATGAAGAAAGTAGGATAAAACATCTAACATTTGCTTGTAGGGCTATCCATTCGCTCAGACTTTTTAAATTATCCTTGCTGTTTTCGTTGATCTAAGAACATAGTTTAATTCAGCAGAATATTCATTGCTTGTTGTATTTATCTTTTGTGTTAAATTTTAAGGGGCATTAGCTTGTTTCACTTTCCCCTTGCACTCGTGTGAGTCCTGGGGAGTAGTTGGAAACGATTAGTGCTTTCTTTCTAGTGGGATCTGTTTGGGGATTTCATCACCCCAAGGGACGATTCCAACCACGTGTACCGGTGGGGTATACAAAGGGGAGAGAGTGAAAGTCGTACCCCAATCCAGTCGCGTCGTAATTGGCAAAGCGTCGAAGCTAGGGTGATACCTAGATAGACGTGAAGAGTTGGTCCGAGCCCTTCAGTATCTCGCTAGGGTTCCCGACTCATGCTTGTGATGGGCTAGTATTCATGGTTGTGCCTCACGTACCGAGAGTATATCGAGGACTCCCTAGACACCTTGTGCATCCTAGATTTAAGACCTCTTTGGCCATACCCTTAACACTAATCATAGGATTTGTATTTGCTTGAAAGTGTTTTCTTGTGAGAAACCAGTAAACTTTTTGACAAATTGGCCTTATTATTATCATTTCAAAGTCCTTGCCATAGTCATTTTCATCAAACTAAGTCTATAATTTACCACAGAAGGGCGATTGAGCCCCTGATTTTTCGTAGAAGGGCGCTTACACCCCTGATTTTTTGCAGAAGGGCGACTGTGCCCCTGATTTTTCACAGAAGGGCAATTACACCCCTAATTTTTTGCAAAAGGGTGACTTCGCCACTAATTTTTTGTAGAAGGGTGATTACGCCCCTAATTTTCTGCATAAGGGTGACTGTGCCCCCTAATTTACTGTAGAGGGGCGAATTTTCCCTCCCGAGCAACCAAAATTGCCCCGTTTGGATTTGTTTAGCCTCTAAATCATCGTCTAATCATTCCAAACCTTTGTATCATCATCCCAAGCCTCTGTTTTGTCATTCTGAACCTTTGAAAACCTCCATTAGATCATTATAAACCCCCATTTTTACCATTCCAAACCTTCGTTTAAACATTCAAACATCTATTTGACCAAGTAGTCTTTCATCCCTTTCAAATCCTCCTCTCACTCATTTCGAGTACTCTTTCATCCATTCCAAGCATCCATCTCCTCATTTTGAGAGTTGTTCATCCCTTCCAATCAATTGTTTACTAGTTTCAAACTTTCAATCATTCATCCATTCTAAGCAATCAATAGTTTCGAGTGCTTGATCATTCATCCATTCCAATCATTTTCCCACATTCGATCATCTATTTCCTCAATCCGATTATCCAACACCCTATTCCAATCGCCTGTCTCTTCGTTTTAACAGCTCGTTTACCCACTTAAAGAGTCCACCCCACAGTGGGGCGAATGTGCCCCAAAAAGGGGTGAATCTGCCCCTCCGGGAGGGCATAGTCACCCCAGGGTAGGGCATAGTCATCGCAGGGTAGGGCACAGCCACCCAAGGGGGCACAATCACCCCAGGGTAGGGCATAGTCACCCTAGTAGGGCACAGTCACCCCAGTAGTGGGCACATATGCTCCAGGAGGGCACAGTCACCCTAGGAGGGGCACAAATGCCCCAGGAGGGCATAGTCACCCCAGGAGGGGGCACAGTCGCCCCTCTGTGAAAAATTTGGCAAACAAACATTTCCAGTTCCCAAATCCGACTGGTGAAACCAATCCCATCATATCTTTCAATACAATCCTAATTTCGAGCACTCGTTCACTCATTCTTAGCACTCGTTCATCTATTTCAAATCTTCCTCCCCTCATTCTGGGAGTCATTCATCTATTCTGAGCACCCGTTTGCACGTCATCAACACTTTTCTGAAAATCATCATTTCATCACCAAAATCACATAAGTGCCACTTAGAACATCATTAGAGTCCATATCCAACATCAAATCATCCATCCCAATCACCTAAATTTCATTTTGAGAATTTTGATTTTTGTGCCGAAACTTTGATGAATGTTTTGATCATTCATTTACTCATTCCAAGTAAACGTTCATCCATTTCACACCTCCTTTCTATCATTTCGAGTAAACGTTCATCCATTTCACACCTCATTTCATCATTCCAAACTCCCGTTCAGTCATTCTGATCATTCATTTACTTGTTTCGAGTAAACATTCATCCATTTCACACCTCATTTCATCATTCCAAACTCTTGTTCTATCATTCTGATCACCTGTTTACTCGATTCTGAGTAAACGGTCATCCATTTCACATCTCCGTCTATCATTCCGAACTATCTTTCTGTCATTCCGATCATCTATTTACTCAAACTCTCATTCTATCGTTCTGATCATCCGTTTACTCATTCTGAGTAAACATTCATCCATTTCACACATCCTTTCATCATTCCAAACTCTCGTTCTATTGTTTTGATCATCTGTTTACTCGTTCCAAGTAAACATTCATCCATTTCAATCATTTTGAACTCTCGTTCTACAATCCTGATCAATCATCTACTCATTCTGAGTAATCTATCATTTATTCTGAGCTTTCATCTTCTCATTCTGAGAGTCA
>VDFB02335769.1:0-13684 GCA_007258455.2 Sequoia sempervirens | reverse complement strand
TGCATTCTTCCATGAGGTATTGATGTTAGGAGAATTGTTTTCCGTATCTAATTTTCCTTACATATGAAAATAACCTGGATGAATGTGCATGCTTATATAAGCAATGCACAAGAAAACCCTACATGCGGATTTGACAAGATAGAGACAAGTGTTGTAATATCATGCAATGAGACAACTTGTCCTAAATTTAGTCTAATCTAATAATAAGAATTAAATCAAACTAAAGATTAAGAAGCAACTCCTAAGTTTAGCTCAAGTGAACTAAAGTAAAAAATCCTTTAATAATTAATTGGTGATTAATTAATTATCATATAATGACTTATTTACTCCAACAAGAACTTTTTCAACCTTTAGCAGTTTAATGGTAGAGTTATTGAAGCTTAGGAGATAAACTAAAAAAAAAAAAGTGAGAATCTAGCATAGAATAATTAAGAAACCAAAATAGAAGAATAAATGATCTAATAGAGAATAAGGAAAAAAATGTTGAAGTTGGATTAATAGAAAAAAAATGAGAGCAACATTAGGAAAAGTTAGAGAAGCATACGGTGAACAAAGTTACAAAACTATAGCTCAATTTTTTTTTTTTTGAGGTTTTACTATGTGGATTGAACGTTTATTCAAAGATGTGTATTTGATCATGCATAAGGTGTTAGGGAAATTTAGGCAGCTCAGAGAAATCTCCAAGAATAGTGGTGCCTTTGGTAACTTCAATTTTGATTAGATTACCTCAAAGACACAAACAACTATGTCCTCAAGCCAAAACAGACACAGTTTATTTCCCACATTAATCCTTCTTAGAGAAGCACATGTAAATTCAATATCATGGAATAAAAGATTCTAGAAGCAGAACCAACATAGATGAAAGATAAGACAAAAAACCAGAACACAGATTTACGTGGGGAAAACCCTTTCGAGTAAAAACCCCACACTCCAAAGATCGAGCCATTGTATTATTTAGCAACTGAAGGTTACAATACAACTCAGGCTCATAGCCTTTTCAGAGATTACATCTTGTTCATTCTGGATAGAATCTGGTAACCAACTCTCCCTTTGTACATTTCCTGATCAACCTCTCAAACCAAACAATCTTTGTACTATTGCAATACCCTCACATAGTATACAGTACAGATCAACATGAGAGATCAACCATGACATTCAATCCTTGATCAGGAGAGAATTCGGCAGCATAACCCTGCCTCTCACTTCCTCTGTTTCAGCCTCATGGCCTCGGCCTTCTGGCCAGCCACTCAACCCTCACTCTATCGCTCACCTGTATCAAAAAATCCCAACTGAGCATCATCTTCTATTCTAGGCTATATTCATTTCATTTCTATCTGTCGAGCTTTCTCTCAGAACTGCCACAATGAACTATCTTCCAACGGTTCCCATACGGCTCTTCTGATTGGCCACAAGATGCCACATAGGATGGTCTTCACTCAGTCAAAAGGCTTCAATTTGTGTTGGCATGTTAGTGAGACACTAGAAGTGTCTCCTCGATGCCACAAAACCTAATTACACATTATCGCCAAGAGTCGTCTCCATCGCCAAGAGGTTCCACCGAGCTTACAAGTTACATCGACCTCAGCATGCACATCGGTGAGACTATCGCTATTCGATGAGACATTACACTAAGCTCATAAGTCATTCTGAAGTGTTCCTTAGTTGCCAAGACTTTAGTCATTCATTGAGAGATCATATCGAGCCCTTTATGTTATACTGATGTCACTGTTGGCAAGACTTAGGAAAAGGTCATACCGAGCCCTCAAGTCATATCGACAACAGACTGCCTCATCGGCAAGACAATCACACTTCGCCAAGACATCATATCGATGCCTTTAAGTCATATCGATGTGTTCCACTGTCAGTGAGAGAATCAACCTTCAGAAAGACTTCTTATTGAGGCTTCCAAGTTATCCCAAAACCATTGCTCGCCAAGAGTCACACCGAATCGATGACCCCACGTACTGTTGGCGAGACTTCTGATATTTGATGAGACATCATATCGAAACAAGCCTTTTGGCCAAGGGTCTCCTTGATGTCTACGAGTGTTACATTGTCGCCAAGACAATCCTTCATCGCTAAGACTTCACACCAAGATCCTTAAGTTACTCTGAGTGTCCGTCGGTGAGACATATCACTATCGGTAAGACTTCTTACCGATCACCTAAGGGTTTCCTCAAAAGCTCCAACACTCTCGCTGAGACATGCTACTTTCGGTAAGACTTCTCACCAAGCTGCCATAGGTTATCCTGATGACTTCAATATGTATCCCTTTCGGCAAGACCTTCCAATGTCACTAGGACTTCTTCCCGAGTGTTGAAGTCACTCTGAAGCCCCTGGTCGCTATGAGTCTCCCCGACACCCGATTGAATGGCCTGTCGGCCAGAGATCTCCACGCGGTGAGAGGTTACAATGACTGCTTTATGTCCAGCGATAGACTCCAAAGTGAAAGCGTTCAGCAAGACTTCTGCAAGGTCATAGCGACCAGAATATTTCACAAGGTTCCCAAACTACTAGTCTGCCAGACCAAAGAAATGTCACACCAACTTTGCTCTTCCAGAGGTTCCAGCCTATGAGATTGAGGCAACAATTCCAATAGAAGGCATGACTATGCAGAGGACCAAGCCAGGGTGGTATTATGGCACATGAATGTGTGTTGCATTTATTTGCACTAGAATTTTGTCAGGCTTCTTTGCAATATGATGTTTGGGAAAAAGGATGTGGATCATGGAGAAGTAGAATGAAGTTTTGATATAAGCACCACTTCAAAGAATGATAATCATGAGAAGAATTTGAGAAGAACATGGCATGCATGCACATTTTTTAAGTTCAAGAGTTGTGGAGGAATGAGAAAGTCAAGTCATTGTAAGTCATGTACATAATGGAAAAATATTGGACTTGAAGAAAATCTATTGTATAACTGTGTAATTATTATTTGCAAAGTACATTATATCTAGAACTAAGGGTATGTGTATCACAACAATTATACTTCATGGTGGAATAGAAAAAAGATGTGTAACTCTAATTTCAAATTTATTTTATTTTGATTTAATATCTTTTGGATAACATTTAATCATCCTTCCATACAATATGAATATTTTATTTTCGGAGCTCTCATACTTCAAAACCAAATAGTTTTATCAGCTCTATACTTAATAAATAGGCAACAAAAAATCATGGAGTGAAATTGGAAGATACTTCAATGAATCATTTTGTTGAATCTCATGTTCTGACTCATCCTCAGAATCCAAAAAAAGTCTTCTCCTATTAGTTTTGTTAGCTTTGGCTAAACTAGGTTTGTCTTGTATATCTTCTTCGCTCTCATCATTTTCATCACTAAGAAACTTGTCAATTCTTGATTTGTGCCTACTTGATGCAACCTTGAGACCAAGCTGCTTAAGTTTACAAGAAATTTGGACTATTGAAAACTTTATGTTTGGGTCAAGTGCTTGTGCAATCATAAAGCTACATATTATATTTTCTTTATACCTGCACAAAGCCAAATATATTATATTTTCTTTATACTTGCACAAAGCCAAATATATTATATTTTCTTTATTCCTGCACAAAGCCAAATATGATATATCTTACAAAGCATAGTGATAAAGTAAGAGTTACATTTAGATAAAGTAACCATTAATCCAGGTGACATTAAATATTCTCCAAGAAGAATAATTTGAGCTAAACAAGACTTACACAAGCAGACAATATTAAAATGATTAATAATCTACCACTATCATCATTGTCATAATTAAATCCTTATTTGTTACACATTCATTGCTTCTAACACTTAATCGTAGCTACTTTTTTGGTGCATATTTTCAAACTAGATTATGTATGAATTATAACAAAAAAGAATTGTACATGAAGCAAATAGTCTAAAATTTTAGATTAAGTATCTATAATTCCTCCCATGCACTATAACCTAATATTCTGCTACTTTCAAAGTTTTATCCCAACATGTTCAGGAGCTATATAGATGATTGAGTACCTAATGAAGTAGTTAGAAGCAAGATCTTTCAGGAAATTCAATGGCATACATGACAAGATTAAAAATTTTGGGGTATAACCTTCCTTCACAAATGACACAGAAGGTCACCTTGTGAATGAATTCATTCTCTACTTGACTAGAGAATCATATTTCTTTCTCTATCTCATTCATAATATAACCCCAAAAAATGAGTATATTATATCCATTTTATTTTATTTAACCTACATTCCTTTCTAATTATAACAATATCCTTTCAACTCTGTTTTGCTCTACTTGACTATCACTAGAAGAGAAGAAAAAGGCCTAAACGATTTTGGTAGAGTAAATGCTCCTTAGATATGACATGTAAGGAGGAAGTGAGTGCTTTGTGGTGCATTCTGTTAGAGCCTTTTTTGGTTGTCTTTCAGGTTCTGGTTGTGTGCCCTTGTTTTTCATGATATAACTTTAGCTTTGGGGTGTGTTTCATTTTGGCACGTGGGTTAAATGGGATCCCACAAGGGTTGAACCCAGTGTGCTAGTTTTCATCTCCCCATTGGGGCGGCCTGTGTTAGGGTTTTTCTTGGTTTTTCTCTTCCCCATTTTTGGGCCTTTTTATTTGGTTCCCCTTTCTCTTTTGCTTGCATTGGCTTCTCTTTTGTCTTTTCGGAGGCGGAATGGATGCTTGAACGAAACTAGAACTTTTCAAAATTATAAAGTTCTAATTCCTGTTCATGCATCTATCCCGGTTTTGATTCCATGTGTTTGGAGTTTCTTTCCCTTTCTGCCCTGCGTTGGTCATTGGTCGTTTTCCTGGCTCCGCTCGCTTTGTTTTCCTTTTGCTTTTGGCGGGGGTGGAACCGGGTCGGGGGTTTATCTTGGAACTTTTTGCGAGGTTCCTATTTTCCTTTTGTCTCCACCTCCGGGGCTTTTTAGTCCTATTTTGGTTCTGGCTCCATATCTGCTGACTTTTGCAGAGGCAGGGGCGGGATCGTTTTTGGTTCTCATTCCTTTCTGGCTGCTTGTTCTTTTCCTTTGGTGACTAATCTGGCCAGTGCACGTCTCACTTAATTTCCTCTCTGAGCCTTGTCTCTCGTTCATTACTGGCCCCTTGCTACCACTTTCACCGGCCCCACATTGCCTTTGGCATGACTTTTGGCTCTCGGGGTAACCTCTTGGTGACCCCTGCTTGTCTCCCTGAGGCCTTATCTTCTTGGCCTGTGTTCACTGTCGGGTAGATGTCTCCCTGACCCCTTCGTGTCTCACCGACGAGCTTTCCTTTTGGTGTGATGGTTTCCATTCGGGGTGAGGTCTTCTCGACTCCCCTTGGTCTCCCCGAAGTCCTTTTTACCGCCCCCCCTTTTTTACTCTTCGGTGTGACTTCCCTTCGGCATAGGTTTCCTATTGTTTCCCCGACCTGTTGTGCATTCTTTGCTTGCATAAGTCTGAGTTTCCTATCGACAAGACTTTTTTTAGACCGCAGAATCGGGTAGCACGACCCCCTATAAATCGCAGTGCACCCTCGGGTAAACTTTTAAACGGACGGGCGGCATTGGTGCGATGACGCCTCTCCAAGTATGGGGTATCGAACTTGTGACCAACTCCAATCCATAGAAAGATTTATTAACCAAGCTTAGGCCCCAACCCTATCGACAAGACTTATCATATATCACAGCGACTGGAATTTATTTGCAGGTGGTTTTCAGCGTGACCCTGGTTTTGTTTTGGAGATTGAGTGTGGGTTCTATCGGCAAAGGGCTTGAGGCATCGATGTATGTCATAGCGAATCTGTTGTGTCTTGCCGACGGTATTTTGTGTTTTGCTTTCGGCGTGGGTTATACCTTTCGTTGAAAGGTCTTGGCAATGTCGGCTTGTTATGCCGACCGACATTTTAGGGTTCTTCAATATGGCTAATGTTGCTTCGCTATAGTGTCTCAGCGAACTCAGTGTGTCTTGCCAACAGGGTTCAGTACGTGGTTTTCAGTGTAACCCGATAGAATCTCTATGATGTCTCCCCGATGGTCCGATCCTACGGCGACAGTGTCAAATAAAAAGTGCTTTTCGGCGAGAAAAACCTTAAGCTATAGCGGCATGACAAATGTGAGGGGACTTTCAGGGAAAGGAAATGACATCTACAGGAGGTCTCCCCGAGAGCGATAAGCTATAGTGACTGTGAACAAAATGAAAGGATTGCTTCGGTGTGAGGTGTCCCCCTATCTCGGCGAATGGAAAGCACATAAAGGAAATACATTTCGATGAAGCATTTTGAACCTATATGACATCTCAACGACAATGGAAAATGGATATTTTAAAGGCGGCCATCTGATCATGGATGATCAACGGTCAAGTTTCAAGCTAAGCCACGGTCAGGGTTTCTGTTATGTTCGCGCCAGAAGCCTAGTGCATTCATGGTGACAGAGAGTTGGTCGCTGGGTCCACCGAACCAGCATTCATGGTGACACAACTCTGGTACAAGGATGACATGGCTCGAGTATGGACGTGTGGATTTGGCAGCGGATTTGACATCGATTGCCTGGCTTCTTTCACGCGGGAGTGTCTTTCCTGCAGCAACCCGACCAATGACATTTATGAGGCTAGAGAAGTAGTTGAAGAACATGGCAATTAGGGTTTGACATGGCGCTGATGTGGCTCTGAGTTGGATGGCATTTCCAGAGCTGTTTAAAAGGAACTTCTGAATCATTTGTAGGGGTCTGGGGCCAGAAGTTAGAACAAAAATCTGAAGAGAAGAGCACTAAGTCACAGAGTCAGGTTTTTACTAGATTTTTAGAAGGTGTGGCTAATGATTAGTTCACTTGCTTACCAGTGCACTCCATTGTTTCATGGTATCAGCTCAGAACTTTGTTCCTTGATAGCTTTGGTGATGTATCTAGTCCTGGTAGAGGTCAAGAAGAGGAAGAAGTGGTTGAGAGGGTAGGACAGAGCATTGACCTACTAAGTTGTAAACAAATATCAGATTTGCTAACCACAAAATATTAAAGATGTGCACACAACAACTCTAGGTTGTTGTGGGCAACTCATATCGGTCTTGACGATGAGGACCTGTAGGATGCAAGGTATGATGCAAGTGATTCCGATGCCCCTTCTAATGGTGATCTTGCAGATCATGATGACACTGATTTCTGTCTGAAATCAGATTGTGCTTCTGAACCAGAGTTGCTCAATGATGAGCAAGATTGGGATGATGATGATAGTTGGACAGCCCATGAAGATGAGTTAGAATCCTTTGGTGACTCTCATTGCCAGCATGAAGAAAAATAGATCCAAGTGAAAAGAGGAAGTGGGAGTAGTAGTTTAAACCATCATCGCACTAATGATGTGCCTCCTACTGAAAATGATATAGAGCAGTTGCAAGATGTGTTGAATGGTGAGTGTATCCCTTTGTATACACTTGATGAAGTTTTCACAGAATGTGACAATATGCAGAGCACTGGAGCTAGTTGTTTTCAACTTTAGGGTAATGTAAATAGTGAATATGATAACTTGTTGTCACATAACAGTCAACATTTTGAAAGTATGCCTGACTTTCAAATGCATAAGGATCATGTACATGTTTATAATGGTGAATATGACAGCCTATTGAGAGGTACTAACATGTTTTATCAGGCATCTATTTGTGATCAGACTATGTTTTCATATGGTCTTGATCAGTATTCACAGGTATTGCCACATGATACAGAATCAAAGAATCAAGAGTGTGGCAATGATAAATTTTATTGGACCTGGTTGCCAGTGGAAGATAAAACTAAACAGAGAGCAAGTTTTCACTTGCATAAAGGAAATCATATACTTATGTTTGCAGAGGTGCATTCATTCATATTGTTGCAGTTTGGCAGAGGCAAGCATAAGTTGGGAGAGACCAGCTCATTTTGCAGAATTGTATTTGACAGAGGTAAAGGCTGGCTCTCATTTTTCTTTTGGTGACCTAGTGTCATCTAATGAAATAAAGAATCAACAATGTAACTCTTGAATTTCCTGTTCATGGACAATTCTCGAAGTGGTGCTTCATCTGAAGCATTTCTTTTTCCATGAACATTAGGTTAGGTTTTTGCTTTTCTGATCGGTTTTGTTTTGTTGTGTCTGCTAACCCTGTCCAGTTAGCTCCTCATTGTTTTGGGTTTCCTTTGTTCCTCGGGTCTACTCCTCCCAGTTGATCCTAATTTACATGCCCACGGGCATACATCCTCTAACCAGGTTTCATGTTGTGGTTCTTTGGTTGTCTCTTCGTGTCTGGAAGCAAAAGCCCTTGTTTTCATGATATAATCCTTAGCTCCTCAAGTGTGTTTCCATCTTGGCATCGGGTTGTACCGGGTTCTGCAAGGCTGAGCCCAAAGCAGGTGCTATTTTCACCCCCGCTGGGGCGCCCCGTGCTAGGGCTCTTCCCGGGTTTTCTTCTTCCCCTACTTTTGGGCCTTTTATTTGGTCTCCTTTCTCTTTGCTTGCCCCCGGGCTTCTTTTTGTCTTTTTGAGCACGTTTGAAAGTTCAACTTGAACTTTTTCAAAATTCCTGTTCTAATCTTATTCACGATCTCAGACCGCCTCTGATTCCGCTGCTTGAGTTTCTTTCCTTTCTGCTCATTTAAGAAAGGTCATTTTCCGGACTTCGCCGGGCTTTGTTTTCTCCTTTTGATTTTGGTGGGGCGGAACCGGCCTGTGGTTTGTCTTGAACTTTGAGGCCCCTAATTTTCTTTGTCTCCACCGGCTTTTTGGTTTTGTTTTGGTTCCGGATCCATATCCGCTAACTTTTGCGGAGGCGGGGGTGGGATCGTTTCGGGTTCTTATTCCTTTCTGGCTACTTGTTCTTTTCTTTTGGTGACTGATCTGGCTGGTGCGCATCTCACTTAAGTTCCTCCTTGAGCCTTGTCTCTTGTTTGTCAATGGCCCCTTGCTACCCCTTTCACCGGCCCCACATTGCCTCCGGCGTGTCTTTTGGCTCTCGGGGTAACCTCTTGGAGACCCCTGCTTGTCTCCCTGAGGCCTTATCTTCTCGGCCTGTGTTCACTGTCGGGGAGATGTCTCCCTGACCCCTTCGTGTCTCACCGACGGGCTTTCCTTTTGGTGTGATGGTTGCCATTCGGGGTGAGGTCTTCCCGACTCCCCTTGGTCTCCCTGAAGTCCTTTTTACCACCCCCCTTTTTTACTCTTCGGTGTGACTTCCCTTTGGCATAGGTTTCCTATTGTTTCCTCAACTTGTTGTGCGTTCTTTGCTTGCATAAGTCTGAGTTGCCTATCGGCAAGACTTATCATATATCACAGCGACTAGAATTTATTTGCAGGTGGTTGTTGGCGTGACCCTGGTTTTGTTTTGGCGATTGAGTGTGGGTTCTATTGGAAAATGGCTTGAGGCATCGATGTATGTCATAGCAAATCTGTTGTCTTGCCGATGATATTTTGTGTTTTTCTTTCGGTGTGGGTTATACCTTTCGTTGAAAGGTCTTGGCGATGTCGGCTTGTTATGCCAACCGACATTTCAGGGTTCTTCGATATGGCTAATGTTGCTTTGCTATAGTGTCTCAGCGAACTCAGTGTGTCTTGCCGACGGGGTTTAGTATGTGGCTTTCGATGTAACCCGATAGAATCTCTATGATGTCTCCCTAATGGTCCAATCCTACGGCAACAGTGTCAAATAAAAAGTGCTTTTCGGTGAGAAAAACCTTAAGCTGCAGTGGCATGACAAACATGAGGGGAATTTCAGGGAAAGGAAATGACATCTACAGGAGGTCTCCCCGAGAGCGATAAGCTATAGCAACTGTGAACAAAACAAAAGGATTTCTTCAGTGTGAGGTGTCCCCCTGTCTCGGAAAATGGAAAGCACATAAAGGAAATACATTTCGATGAAGCATTTTGAACCTATATGACATCTCAATGACAACGACTAATGGATATTTTAAAGGCAGCCATCTGATCATGGATGTTCAATGGTCGAGTTTCAAGCTAAGCCACGGTCAGGGTTTCTGCTATGTTCACGCCAGAAGCCTGGTGCATTCATGGCAACAGAGAGTTGGTCGCTGGCTCCACTGAACTAGCATTCATGGCGACGCGGCTCTGGTACAAGGACGACATGGCTCAAGTATGGACGCGCGGATTTGGCAGCAGATTTGACATCGATTGCCTGGCTTCTTTCATGTGGGAGTGTCTTTCCTACAGCAACCCGACCAATGACATTTATGAGGCCAGAGAAGTAGTTCAAGAACATGGTGATTAGGGTTTGACATGGCGCTGATGTGGCTCTGAGCTGGATGGCATTTTCAGAGCTATTTAAAAGGAACTTCTAAATAATTTGTAGGGGTCTAGGGCTAGAAGTTAGAACAAAAATCTGAAGAGAAGAGCACTAAGTCACAGAGTCAGGTTTTTACTAGATTTAGAGGTTTAGGGTTACAGTCTGTAAATTGTGAGGTCTTGGACACATGTATGAATCTAAATGTATAGATTGAGATCTTTAAGTCTCTCCTTTATATTGTGCATATGGATTGTTAATGAAAGTTGATCAAGGATCACTTATTTAATCATTTTAATGTAATGTTTTACTGTATGTTATAGTTGTTGCTCTTATTCAAGGAATAAGTTAAATGCTTTAATCATATCAGAGATTCATATGTATGATAGGAGGATTTGATAAGTAGTCTTATAGATCTGATCACTAGTTGTGAGACTAATAAGGTTAATCTTGCAAAGTCTTTAATGTCTAGAGTAATGGTTCCTTCTATTTGTAGATTATTGTGACTCCTAGCCCAATGGATATGGCACTGATCTAATATATGCTATTTGTCTTTAGGGTTCTAGTCTTCTTGCTCAAGATCAATCATTTTATTTAATCAATCTTATTTGATGTCTTGCCCTACCTCCTGGTTGCTGCAAGTATTGTGTTACTGGGAATCTAGCCATATTTGAGGTTCTCAATACTTGGCATTAGGAGTCATCTGCTATAAAAAGCAATGTCTAGTCTTATTTGAGGCATTGTGTGGGTATACCTGCCCTGGTTCTACAGAGCCTAAAGTGCAGAAGATCTCAGTCTTTGACTGAATCTTGTCAGTTGGTCCAGGTCCTCTGAGCTGCCCTTGACTGGAGATGGCTACTCCATAGGTAGAATAGGAGACCAACCTGGTTGCTCATTAAAAAGAACCAACACATTCCTTTGGGGTTTGTTTCTTAAAGTTCAAAAAAAAGAAAAAGAATATGATGCAACACCTTAGCTCAATGAAGAATGATAAAGTAACCATGGGTCTCGTAATACAAATTGGTGCAAGACATTTCCTAATCTCAAATCTGCTACTTGCTAAATAATATTAATTGTAATTGACATATTGTATATATATTAATTACTAAAATATAACATTTATAAAATTATTTTATATTACATAAACTTAATTAAATAATAATAAAAATATCATCAACATATAATATAAATATGACATAAAATAAAATAAATATAATATTTAATATAATTTTTTTTTTATATATAATTATTATGACTTTTTCTTCCATGATAAGAGTATAGAAGAAGTTTATCCATTCCAAAAAAAAGGGAATTTTTTTCGCAATAATTTTAGATATTGTATCAATGTAATGCAATATAAAAGAAATATAATATAAATAATAATATAATATAATTTATAATATTATATAAATAAAATAATAATAAAATGTTAATTAGTAAAATATTTTATTAATAAAAATATTTTAAATTATTAAAATAATAATAATATAAATATAATAAAGTTATAAAATAATTCACTTTAATAATCAATACCAACCTTGATTATTAATAAATTTTCAATGTCACAAAGGTACCTATCTGTAAAAAACATTAACTTAACAACCTCATATTTTATATACAAAAAGGGGTATTCAACATTTTTATGGTCAAGAATATGCAATATTTTTGTTGGAAACTACTCTTATATTAGTGCAAGTTGGAAACAGTCTTTTGCATTAAGGGATTGTGTCATTATAGGGGTTGTACATATAATAGGATTGTGCTTCACAAATCATTAGTTTTTTTCACTATTCAAGGCAAGTGAACAATTCTTTTCATTAATATATACCCCTAGTTGGAATAGTTTTATAGCAAACTAATTCCTTCCATAAGTTTTAGATTGATCTCAAGAGATTGTTCCTTTGGGATCATAGGGTGGATTTAAAATGCTTCTCCATGAGTGTCAGAAGTAATGTAACCTTTCAAAGGGATAGATTTGAATAACTAACATTAAAACACATGAAAGTCTTGTCATAAAGTGGTTGAATATATCTTTTTTGGGGAAGAACCAAGGTAACTACTGTTATTCAAATATTTTCACACAATAATTCATCTAGGTAGTATTAGAATAATATTGTTTTATCTGAATATAGGTTGTGATCTATTTCAAGCTTGGAAATAACTTGGAAACTATATTGGGACCTTGATGGTCCCAAAAAAGTTTTTGAATAGACTAGAAAGGAGGTTCTTTTACATTTATTTTGAGAAAAAGATGTCAATTCTTAAGATGTTGCTACATCAAAAAATGTTAATACTTTGTTTTCTAGATCAAGAGAATGCTTCAATATGAAAATAAAAGAGCTTTGTTGTTCTTCTCTCTCTAATGTTAGCCTATTATAAAGCAATATAATATTCATGTATTTGGAAAAGAAAAAAAAGTATTTTTAGCTTAATACTAGAAAAAAATTAGTTGGACAGTAAGAGCAAATCCACTTTATTCTTGACAAATAAATATCTTTTGTTAACAATAAAATATATTATATTATTTTGGTCAAACACAATAAAAAAAATATTGTGAAAAGGAATATGGGTCATTAGAGATGGCACTAAAGATATGCAAATCCCATTAGGCCTTATGCAAACAAATCTCCAAATTGAAACAAAAATACCTTTGAAAAATTTATGCTAGAAATGCTAAAAAAAAACACTAGTTTGTAACAAATTGTTAACATAATATTTAAAATTTTGACCTACATTGATAGACTTGTTAGTAGATTGCAGGAATGCTCAATCATGTTTGAACTTTCAACAGAAGCAAAAATTCCTAGAACAAGTATGCTTCAGTGTAGAAATGGAAACCTAAGAGACAAACCATATACACAACCCATGATCTCCATGATATTCTACTAAAGAAAGGTGCGGAAGCATGTCATACCACATTTTTATCTTTTAGTAGTAATGCTTCAATAACATAACACTAAAATTATTGCAAACACCACCACTAAAAACAATTGTAACTCTAGCATTAACCCTCACCCCAACCCTAAATCCAACACTAATTATAAGTTTGAACATAAACATAACCTTAACTAAACACCAGGTACTATAATAATAACCCTTACTCTAACCCTATTTGATCACCAATCTTAACTCTAACCATAACCCAAATCTAATCATAACCCTAACCCTAACCCTTATTAAATCCTAACTCAAATCAAACCCTAACCATTAATTGTAATTCAAAAGTAGACCTTATTTTGTTTAAATTTTAATCCTAAATAAGCACAATCATTAATAATATAATAATAATATAATATAATAAATTGATATATAAATTGTGTCGAGATAGATTTTATTAGGGATACATTTTAATTTCTAAATTAATAATAAAATATACTAATTTAATTGAACCCTAATGTAATATTTTATTATAAATATATTTATTTATTAATTATAAAATAAGCCAATAAGAATTTTCTAATTTATATATTTAAATAAATAAA
>VDFB02335768.1:0-11969 GCA_007258455.2 Sequoia sempervirens | reverse complement strand
ATTTCTGAAATAATATAGATAACTTATTCAAATTTTTACGTCAAGTTTCCTAACTCTAATTATTTTGAATTTTTTGCCACTTAAGGGTCTATTTTTTCCATGATGATCCTGCACATACCCATATGCTATAAGTGGCAGATCAATCCAATTAGGGTTTTCTAGAAATTTAAAGCCTGAATCTTCTCTTCAATTTCTGTTTTGTCCTTTTCCCCTAATTTTTGGATTTGAAACTCTTATTTGTAACCTATAGAAGTATTCCAATGATCTCCAATGCAAGATGATAGCTTTGAAAACTTTCTCCAAAATCATTATTCAATGTTTCTTCAACCTAGACCTATAAATCACACACTAAAGAGAGGGAAAAATGTTGTTTTATTAGTAGTGTAGTGTAGAAAAATGCATACCTTTGAATTTTCACACTTAATTTGGACCTATTTTAGCACCCCTTGCATTAAATTCCCTTTAGATCACTTATTATGGGCCCTTAAGACCCCTTTTGGTGCATCTTGATGCATATTTCAACTATAAACTTGACCAAAATCCATAAACAACCTTTAATCTTGGTTACCCACCTTTTAAAATTACAAAATAATTCTTGTGGTAGAAAGACACCCTTGGTGGCATATTAGTCCCCCTTAGTGGGACCAAGATGCTACCTAGGGAATCTTAGTCTCACGGGATTTATTTTTGAGGGCATCTTAGAATATTTTTTATCTTTGGGATCTAATAATTTGGTTATTAGATAGGAATGCCTATGAAAGTAAGATTCACACCCATTTTTACACATAAGAAGCAAGTAGGTTGAAGGAAAGAAAGTTGAGATCAGTGAAGGAGAGTTTCAAGAAGCAAGGAATTGAAGTCTTGGAGTAGACTTCTATTATGTTTTTGCAAGTTTTCAAATCCATTTTCAAGCCAAGATCTAACATTTCCAAAAACTAATGATGGATACTTATGGAGGATCATGAGAGATTCTAGGTTGGATATGCAACTAGTCATTCTTCCAAGCCTAAGGACCTTTTTCTTGAGTGATTCCATCTTCTATTGTTGTTCTATTTTCTTCCTAAGGAAGGTATCTTCATGTTTATGACTTATTAGGGTGATTAGAGATCTCATTTGTTAGGTCATTTTCATTTGCATCTTAGGAATTCTATTCCAACACATTTGAATAGGGGTTTTCCATGTTCTAGCTTGCATAATATTAGACACACTTAATATTAGGGCTCACACACATTTTCATTTTTAGATCTATGCATTTTCATCAAGGTTGAATTACCAAACAAGGGGTTTGATCAAGGAAAACCCCCATAAATAATCAATCAAATTTTCTTTGTTTTGCAGGTTATTTATAGGTTCAGATCTGAGGACTTGGTGAAGAAGGAAGTGCATACCTTGAACCTCGAGATAACATTTGGAGATTTCAAAAATTCAAATTAGGACTAAGATGGTAGTAAGGGTGTCTTAGTCCTCCTAGTGTAATTTTGCAAAGATTCTTTTGGATCCCGATCCAACGTCTGAAGATTCTACATTTCCCTAAAAAAATGGTTTTGGGACTAAGACAACAGTAAGGGAATCTTAGTCCTCCCTAGCATATTTTGACAACACTTTTTCATTTTCAGAATCCTCATCACATTTCCATACTTCCCAGGTACACAAATCCTAACTTTTTGTTACTTGATTTTGTCATTTTCACTCATTATTTGGCTTCCATTATTAGGTTTTTTGAGTTGAATGTTAAGTTATCTTTTCCAAGCTTTTTCTTGGTGGTGAACCCCTTAAAGCTTAAAGAACCCCCTCCAAGGTCTTCCTTGTTGAGAATTGACTCACCTTTGGGGTTGATAGTCAATCCAATTTGGGATCCTAGTTCATTCTTGAATGACCTAAGGAAAATAGTGGCATTTCCTCCACATATTTTCTTTCTTGTTCAAGTAGAAAGGGGATTTCCTTGGTCAAACCTCATTTTGGTAATCAAACCTTAAAATGAAATAAAATAGGAAATGAGAATGATGAATGAAAAAAATGCAATATTGTAACTCACCAAACCCTAGCAATAAAGTGATTTAAATATGTATGAAGTGGATCCAATGGATTTAGATCTTGAATCTTGCTTGAATGTGATAGATATTGGCTTGAATGCTAACTTAACTCATGAAACTCTACATCATAATTGTTAGCTCAAGAAAAAACATGATGCATGATGACTTTGACATGATGCTTGATGCTTGAATAATGCTCTAAAACACTTGATGATCAACCCTTGAAGACTCTAGAATGATCTTGTAAACAATATAATGCTCTTGTGAACTCCAACTTTCTATAAGGATTCTCATTCAACTTTCTAGGTGTAAAATGAGTGAAAGAAACTTGTATTTATACTTGTTTATGCCAAATTTCCCAAAATTACAACATTACAAGCTGACATCAAATCTAGGAGAATAAAATACCACTAAGAATTTGAATTAAATTTTAATTTTGGGCCACATGGTAATCATATGCCATAAATTTGGTACGAGTCCCATTAGGAATTAATTATGGGACACATTTTTGAAATTTCTTAGAATGATGTGAAATCAAGATCCGAGCACAAAAACCTAGGTGGGACCCATATGCCCAAGGTGGCATATGAGTTTTGGATCACTAAATCCAGGCCACACAACCTAAAAAAACATTAATTATGATTGGATGTTGATTTATGTTAGGATTATCCTCAAAAAGATGCATTAAATGAGGCCTGTTGATGCAAAATAAGGCCAATTAAAGCATAAAGAAGCCCAATTATTAATGACAACCCTACAAAAGTGTGAAAGTGTGGAACAACACTTTACAACACCTTAAAATAAGGTAAAATTGAGTCCATTTAGTTCACAAGGGCCCAAGACCTAATGTGAATGCGTCAATCACATTACAACACTAAATCAAGGAAACATCAAGCTCAAACAAGGAGTGCCCAAACAGGCAAAGAAAAGTGAAGGGATACTTTTTTCGTTGCCACATTTAGCCTCCACTTTAGTGAGAGGAGGAACTTGCTTCAAACTCACACCATAGTAGACAATCTGGCATCAAGAGGGGTCCAAATGCACTAATGCTAGTAAGATAGGATGACAACAATAAAGAGGGGTGATCAAGCCCCTAGGATCAAGATCCTATGACAAACCAACATGGGCACAAAATGACACACATGAAAATGATATAAAGAGAAATAACAAATGTAACATAGAAAAAAGGAAACTTGCTTGATTTGATGATAAATTGGACTTAATGAGTCCTTGATTTGGTGTTGTGAGGTGTTTTTCACATCCACACTAGGTCCTGGACCCTTTCAAATTGAATAACATGTATTTATCGATGCAATTTAAAGGTGTTGTAAAATGTTGTAAAGGAATTTCACACTTTTCTAGACTTAATGAACCCATTTTCCTTTAATTCAACATTATAAAATGTGTTTAATAACATTATCACATCAATCTAAAACACTTGAAAAATAAACTTAATTTTAATCTAGTGTTGTAATGTGTCCCAAACATTCACATTGGATATCGTGCCTTTCTAGGCTAGATGGACCTCATTTTAATGTTGTAAATTGTATTTAATCACAATTTCACATTGAATTTTGTGTCCCAAGACATAATTGACTATAACATCATCATTAATAGGCCCCTATTACCCCATATTATGCATCCCAAGGAAATATTTGATGAAATACCTAACAAAGTCACCATATAAACCTTATTTCTTAACTTCCTAGCATCTTAGCTAGAAAAATGGCCCCATTGGGACTAATTTTCTGCCTGTGGCGAATGAGTCCTTTCCAAGTGGGACTAATTCACCTTAGGTAGCGAATGAGTCCCATTTGGGCCAATTTTGACCTTTGAGCAAGGAAAACTAAAATTTAAGTTTATTATTTTTACATGTCGGCCTTAGGGATCTAATTTACAGGTTGATAAGGTGAATTTATTATAAATACAAGTCTTTAAATTCTAATTTACATCTCTCATAACTATTCTTCATTATTCATCCATCATTCTTCCATCTCAAGCCAAGCAAGTTAGGGTTTCACTATTGCAAGTCATTGAGATAATTTCCTAAGACATTCAAGGGAAGATTCTTCATTTTTTTTGTATATATTCAAGATCAATCATCATGGAAAGGTAATTAACTCCATTATTGCACGTTTCAATACATTATTTCCCTCTTTGGTTTAATTACCTTAAAGGGGTTTGACCAAGGAAAACCCCCATGCCCTAACATCCAACATTTATCATTCTCTTCTTGTGTATTCATAGATTTAGAGTTCTTGGAGGCTCAGAAATCATTTAATATTGAATTGAATTTTTTTTCAAGTCATCTCTTAATTGGACATGTCAAAATACCCACAATAAGTCACCTTCAGGCCTGAATCTGATAGTTTCGAAACTGGACACCTGTAGAAAGCCAAAGTGCAGACTGTGAAGTCTTGTTTCCTCTTTTGGATCTTCAAAAATTCAAAATTGGACTCATTTTCCATTAGTGGAAAATGAGTCCCATTTCTAGGCCTAAATAGGGTTTTTTGCATTTTTGGATACCCTTTTGTCCAAAACGAGTTTTGAGTTATATTTATAGAACTAGGACTAATTCACCCAGAATGGTGAATGAGTCCCAATAGGCCAAATTTATAGCATCAACAACATTTAAAATTTCATTTCCAACCTCTTTCCATATCTTAGGTGCACACGTTCAGTTTCATCCTTTTCTATTCAGTTTTGTTGACATTTCTAGGTGTTTTTATATTACACAATGTGTTTTCAAACAAGTTTTTCTTTAGTTTCCATTCAATAATCAATCTGTTATATCAATTTTTTGCATCTACATCATTGCATCTAGGCATAATTTCATCATACATACACTATTTTGAGTGAACCATCTAGATTTTGGGTGTGTGATCTATCTCTTTTCATTAGGTGAAAGACCCTAATTGAGAAAAAGAGAGTCATAGAATTCCACAACTTTAAAATATATGGTTCAAAAAGGCACAAGAATACACTACCAAAGACAAAAATAAAGGAAAAAAAAAATAGAAGAGGGCTGGATCAAGCTTCGACCATTTGTCCATCACGGTGTGGATCAGATCTAGGTTGTTTGTCAAAAAGTGCATGCTCACTCTGAGGAAACTATACTCTAGGCTGTCCACTGGGTGAGTAATCCAAGAAGGTGAGACACATGACCGCATGGTTGGTATGCACTCACACACACACATGAGTTACTAGGGGAAATTCATGCCTTGGTTCGATTTCCCGTCCAACCAGGCCAAAGTTATACCTCCTGATAACTTTGATAAAGTGTCATTGAACAATGAACTTCAAGCTTCATGAGGAAGTAAAGCTTCATATGCTTGAAACTCATGAAAAAAAAAGATGGCTCCACAGGCATGCAAAGTGTGTTATGCAAGGTGGCCAAATAACTAAAAATTCAAATGCAAGAATAGGTAACATTTAAAGGAGTCTTGCGTAATTCATGTGAGATCTTTAATTTAGGGAACATTGTTCCTAATGTCTCTAAGAGAGGACCAATTAAAGAATAGAAGATTTGCAACTTAGGGTATGAAATGTGTCACATAAAACCATTAAGAGGAATATAATATGATAAGAGAGATCACACTCTAGAAGGACATCATACCCAATGTCACCACAAAGCAAAAATGCATCGCATGAAGCAAGAAGACTGCACCATGAATCATGAAAAGGAAAAATGCAAAAAGAATAATGCCAATGTATGCCCCCACTTTTAAATAAATTGCTAAACACCATTCTATGAACAATTACTTTAAAGTAGTGGGTAAAAGCACAAATTTGTGTCAAACTTTATAAAGGAAACGACCAACACTAATCCAACTTTTAAACTTGAATCACTAAACAATGGCATATACGTTTTGAAATTTGAAATGGTGTAAACTAATAAAATATGTTTTTAGTATATTTTATGTTTGTATTTTTTAGAAAATTAAAAAATTATTTTGAATTAGTTTTTAATAAATTAACACTATAATTTAGTTAGTGATAAAATGCTGAAAAATGAAGTTGCATGAAATGTCAAACTTTTTATTGTATTTTTTTTTCAATTTTTTTTATGTATTTAAAACTTGAAACTTAAGTGCATGTATATTTTTCCAATTTTGATAAATATTTATTTTTCAATAAATATTAAAATGTGCATGAATCAAAAAATAGTTGTTTACATCAGACTTCAAAATTTATATTAAATATTTATCTAAATGGAAAAAAAAATCTACCATCTTGAAATAGATTCTCTTATCTAGTGCGTCAAAATTTTTTATATTTTTTTTATAAGTTTGAGTATTTTTCCTTGGCATGGTAATCAACCTAATATTTTATGCTGATAACCTACTGTTAGTAAAAATAAATAAAAAAATATAAATAATAATTAAAATATTAAAATAAATATATTTTTGAAAATTACACTTATGGATCTACAAAAGGGTATTTTTATATTTAAAAGAAAGTTATTTACATTAGTAGGAGTTATTGAAACTTCAATTTTTTCAAATAATTTTATTTTTCAGTAAATTGGACTGAAAGTGGTGCTCCATACATTTTTAGCCAACATTTTTTGTTGAAATAATTGTGGAAGTATCTAACTTAGCTATAATGAATCTTACTATATTTATGTTTGAACAAAATTTATTTTTATTTAGAAATACTTAAATTCAATTGTGTTCATAAGTTGGTGAAAGTGTCGCATAGCTTTGTGTTTTTACCCTAGTGATGATAAACAAGACAAAGAAGCAACAGAGAAAGCCCGGAAAGTTCACACACATATTCAATCTAAGCCAGTCATGCAAGGAAAATGTGGATTCCAAAAAAAAATCACATGCGTGGATGATGGTACTGGGGTTGCCCAATTACAAATTTTTGAGTTTAAAGTGTCATCATTCTCCAAATAATCATAGAACTAGGAGAATAACAAAAAGAGAGTGAAAACAAGGTAAAAACCTTTTGGGTCAACATGGAAGAGACATGAATTTATTAATGCCTTGCATCATCCTCAAAAGGAAAACACAAGAAAAAGAAAAAAAATGGATCAAGCCACAGAACAAGATCTGAGGAATCACAGGGAGAATTGACACAAGTCTCGAGCGTAAACATAGGTAAGGATGACTCAGATGAGAAGTATGCCAAAAATAATATTCTAGTGGACTCGGGGGGAAGGTTACCCAACTTGCGTGCCCTGGTGATTTGTTGGAAGGACAAAAAGGTGATAAATTTGTTGATGTGGTGGGGGCCACTAGAGGTGAAGGGGTTAAATGTAAACCATGGTCTTCTTTGTTTGGAGTTAAGCCTAATGGGAAATCGGTTTTCCCTCCAATGAACGATATATCTAATCTGGGTAAAGGTAAGTTCACCATATTTGTGCTTGATCTGATTATTGATCATAATGTATAGCCTTAATGATTAGTGCACTAGTTGGAAAATTTATGGGTCCTAGACCAAACATTGAAATGGTTAGGGAGTTAATTAAGAATAAATGAAGTTAGTTAAGGAGGATGGAATGCATGTTCTAGGTGGAACTGGAAATGGTTCATTGAATTACGACTCCTCTAGCAACCCATAATTTAAGGAGTTGGGGGGACCAAGATTGGATGATATCCCTATTCAGGGTTTAATGCTAGATTTTGGTCTTCCTCCTCCTCCTTTTTCCTCTGGAGGAGATCTCCCCTCTAGTCTAGACTCTTTTCTAAATCTGAGAAATACTATCTCCCCTTATTATGTCAAGGATACCTTTGAGGATTTAAGTCTAACTCAAGAGCTCTCAAGTTAAAATTCATCCCAGTGCAAAAATGGATTAATGGATACCCTCCCCTTGTATCAATAGAGGATGTGTGACAAGATATGGGACTCAGTTAGAGAGATGGAAATCCAAGAAGAAACAAATAGAGATGAATCCAACTCTTTGTCCAAGAAGAAAAAGAAGAAAAAAAAATAGCAAAATACTTTGAGTGGAGTGTCAACCAGAACTAGAGCTAAGGTAGATTGTGGAGCTACTAAGAGCAACCAAGGAAGAAGATCATAAAAGTGGTTGAGGGAGCATGGTAGTTTTCAAGATATTGTGGATGGTATTCAGAAGACCATCTCAGATATTTTTCAATCCCCTAGTAAGATATGAACATCATTTTTTGGAATATAAGGGGACTAAATAGCCCCTATAAGCAAGACTTGTTGCACAATTTTTTCAGGGACCATAGAATTTTTAGATCAGGGTACATAGACTAGACATATTACTTGTTGAAGAATCCAAAATTCCTAAGGAGAAGGTGGAAAAGATCAAGATGTTTCAATTTTGTAGTGTCCATGGAAATAGTTCATCTGGTGCCTCTCGAGGTATTGTTACATTTTGTAACCAAAATCTCATTAAAGGAGAACCCTTACTGGAAAGCTCTAATCATGTGGCCATAAGATTTACCCATATAAAGGACATTTTTTGTTGGATTCAGTCTAAAATTTATGCCCCTAATGGGATAGGTGCTAGAAGGTTTTTTTGGAAGGATTTTGTTGCGTTTCACATGATTTTTAACAATGATTATTGGGTGGTTATGGGAGACTGTAATACCCCTCTTCAGGATGATGAGAAGTTTGGAGGTTCTCAGGCTAACTTGGAAAGCATAATGGATCTTCTGGATTTCATTAACAACCAGGTGCTGATTCATTTGGATTTGTAGGGAGCTAAATTTACTTGGTCAAATCAAAGAAATGGTATGGAGTTGATCCAAGTAAGGTCAGATAGAACATTTATTTCTGATCAGTGGTTCTTAAATTATTTTGGTTCCCTAAAATCTCTTTCTAGGGTGGGTCTTGATCACTTTTCTATAAGTTTTGTGGCAGATCTGGTTAAGGGGAAGATGAACTTTCCCTTTAGATTTGAAATAATGTGGCTCTCCCAACCTTAGATTTTTGAGGAAAGAAGGAATTGGTGGAATATTGTTGTTTTAGGGACCTCCATGTTGAGAGTGGCTAAGAAATTAAGGGAAGTTAAATGTAAAATAAGAAAATGGAAAAATGAGACCTTTGGCAACATCTTTGGAATCAAATCCAAGCTTCAAATGGAGTTGGTGGAGATTTAGGATAAAATCCAGAGGGAAGGGTATATTGATTGTTACAAGGAAAATGAAAATGAGATACTTTTCAAAATGCATGAAGTCATAGCTAGAGAGGACTTTTGGAGATAGAGATCTAGAGCTCTTTAGTTGTCAACTAGGGATAAAAACACTAGATATTTTCATTTGTCTGCATCAAAATACAGGGCTGCCAATAGAATCTCTTACATTGAAAGTAATGACATTCGGTTCAAGGAGGAGGATGATATTAGAAGACAAGTTTTCCTTTTATTTAGTCAAGGAGGAAGAAAATACCATGTTAGCTGCTATTCCTTCAATGAAAGAAATTCAAAAAGCTATTTTTTCCTTTGAGGGGAATAAGGCCCTTGGCCCCAATGGTTTTCCCATGTTCTTCTTTCAATGGTTTTGGGAGATTTTTGAAGAGGAGGTTGTAAATGTATTCAAAGAGTTCTTTGGATCATGAAGTCTCCTAAAGGGAATAAATGCTACTTTCTTGGTCCTTATCCCCAATAAACCTAGAGCGGTAGAATTTGAAGCCTTTAGGCCCATAAGCCTTTGTAATTCTTTCTATAAAATTATCTCTAAGGTTTTGACATCAAGAATTCTCTTAATCCTTCCCTCACTGATCTCACCCCAGAAAAATGGTTTTGTTCCTGGTCAGTAGATCCTTGAATCTATTGTTACCATCCATGAGAATATCCACTTCCTTGTGGAATCCAGAACTGAAGGTTTTCTTTTAAAGTTCGATATTGCAAAAGCCTATGACTGTTTGGAATGGAAATTCCTACTTAAGATCTGAGAAAGTTTGGATTCAACATCATAGTTCTTCAGATGGTTGAGAAACTTGTTTCCACTGCATCCATCTTTGTTATGGTGAATGGATCCCCCTCTCATTTTTTCTAGAATTTGAGAGGTTTAAGACAGGGAGATCCTATCTCCCCTATTCTGTTCACTATTATGGCTGAATGTCTTGGGCATAATTTGAAAAGATTGATTGACCAGGGTTCTTTTGTGGGTCTAAGGTCCTCTTCTAGTAATTTGATTTTCTCTCATCAAAAAATTATTGATGATACTATGTTGATGGGGGGGTCCACGGTAACTAAAGCTAAGAATCTAAAAAAGAATTTTGGATGAGTATGAGAGAGCTTCTAGTTAGTTAATTAATAGATTGAAAAGTTATCTTTTCTTTTTCAATACTCCTAATCACAAACAAGACAAGATAGCTAGAATTATGGGTTGTAGAGTGAACTCCTTACCTTCCATTTACCTTGGTCTTCCTTTAGGCCTTAAACCTCATGAGTCCTTTCAGTGTTTGTTGGTGGATAGGTTTAGCAAAAGGCTTGTTGGATGGAAATAAGCCCCTTCTTGCTCAAGTAGGGAAAATCCAACTTCTTAAAGCCTCTCTTCAAAATCTTCTGATTTATGCCCTAAGTCTTTTCAAAATTCTCGCTAAATATGGTTGGGATATGTGTAGAATCATTATGGACCAAAAAGTGACAATATGATCTGGGTATGTGTAGGGTATGTGGCTGATGGCTTTTCTTTTTACTCTAAATTGATGAAATGAAAAGGGTTTTTAAAGGAGATTCTTAGCTTTCCACCAATATAAATTATGCTTTACTTTGAATTTAATAAATAATTATTATTTATTTTCAATTTGAATTATGACTAAAGTCATGATTGATAGGTTGATTGAAAAACATCTATAACTTTCAAACGGTGTCACATTTTTTAAATATAAAACCTTTGTAACATTTTATGTTTTGCATACTATAGGATTAAAAGAAAAAAAAATGAATTTCATGAAGTTTTGAGCAAGTTAAACTGGTCAAACATATGTGTTTGTATATTTTTTAAAAGTTTTAATAAAAAAATCATAATTAATTATTTACTTGGAAAAAAATTACAAAAAAATATACATCACATCTAGACATGAGTCCTCTACTTATATCTAAAATAATATAAAAAAATATTATCATTTTATTGTGGTTAGGGTGATTAGACAGACACCTACTTTTTATTTTTTCGATGAAATTTAAGTACTACTGCATTGAAATTTCAAATTTTCACCAAATAGATTTTTCTTTTAAATAAACCTATTAGTTTAGAAACAAAATTCAATTTTCTACAAATTTTATTCTTACATATTTTTGAAATAATATAGATAAATTATTCAAATTTTTATGTCAATTTTCCTAACTCTGATATTTCTAATTTTTTTGCCACTTAAGGACCTATTTTTTCCATGATGCTACACATACCCATTGATGCTATTAAAAAATCCAAACAATATTTCTTTGGTCAGGGGTTGAAGAAAGAAAGAGAATGCCTCTTATTGGATGGGATCTTTACTGTAGGCCAAAGAAGATGGGTGGTCTGGGTCTAAGAAAGATTAGAATGTTGAATAAAATGCTTCTTGCTAAGAAAATCTAGAGATCCTTCTCATCTAATGGGGAATGGAAAGACATCTTAAAAAGTAAGTATATGGCTAATTGTGGATCTCTTAAGGCTCTTCTGGACTCTCCATCTTTGCCCCATGGATCAACATGTTGGAATGACATGATTACTAGGAGAAAGATTGTGAATTTAGGTGTTGGATGGAATATAAGAAGTGGAAATCAAGCTAAGTTATGGGAGAACAGATGGATGCTAAGGGACCCCCTTATTAACAATGAGAGATTTAACAGGTGCGATATTTGCAAAAGGAATTTTGGAACTCAAGTTAAGGAGTATTGGCATGATGGGAGTTGGGTGGACTTATGCCAGCTTATCCCGGAGCTTGCTCCAATCCACTCATCTCTATTGGCTATTAGGATGGGTTCAAATCAGTAGGAGGACATATTAGTCTGGAAAAATAACCCTTCAA